>ML835110.1:40822-89673 GCA_009831015.1 Picea engelmannii
TTTTTATACTCAGATTCATCCCCTATTACTTCTCCTATCTATACATCAGGTAGACCTAAGGAACCAAGCTCAAGTTTTCCTTTTACCCCTCATCTAGACCTTCCATATTCTCGCGATCATTTTCATGAACTTCATTCACACCATCCCTAAGTAGTCAAAAGATCAATAGATCAGTCTTTTGAAGTTTTAACAATCTCCTTTTTAGTCCTCATATTCCCTCTCCTAGACTTTCAATAATAGTTGGTGTTGGAGGTGTTGGAGGTGTCAGAGGTGTCAGAGGTGAAGGGGCTAGTGGACAACCTCAACCCCCTAGGATCTTTACCAAGATCGCTGCTAGATATGCTCCCTTAGTTCTTCCTGTTGTCCTGCATGATTTACCTGAAAATTACATGAAGAGCCTCCCTAAATTCATGGGAGAAGGGGATTTAACAACAACAAAACATATATCCTTTTTCAATCAATTTGTTGATATTCTTGGTATTGAGCACGAGGATGTTTACACGAGACTGTTGGTACAAACTTTCGAAGGAAAGGTAAGAACGTGGTTTAGAGGAATTCCAGTAGGTTCTATACCATCATATAATGATATGGAATCTTCCTTCATAAGGCAACGAGGTGATAAAAAAGACCATCTATATTACCTAACCAAATTCGGAGCCTTGAGAAAGAAAACATCTGAATTAGTCCGGGAATTTATCCAAATATTTAATAAGCTTTATCACAAAATCATAGCCGAAGTTAAACCTTCTCAACCAACTGTGAAAGTCACTTTTGGGGATTTTGATTCTGATTTCTCTCTACTTTTGAGAGAAATAAGATCCACTTCTCTAGCAGGGATGCAAGATGATGCTATATAGATTGAATCAAATATGATGGCATCTGGGAAGTTGATATGGGAACAAGAGAACCCAGGGGTTTTAAATAACATGTAGGGCCCTCTGGATCTGGAAAGGCTGCAAAGGAAAAAATGGATGAGATGGCCAAAATTATTAAAGATTTATAGAACAAAATTTCTAGGATGGAAATAGAAAATGCCAAACCTAACCCATATGTCAGAAATCAATTCAGGAGAAATCCCAACCCCCAAATACAACATATAAAAATAAAAAATGAGGATCAAAAGATTCAAGCTCCATTTAAAACTGAGAATTTCATACAGAGAGATGAGGTGCAAGATTATGAGGAATTAGAGGAAGATCTAAACAACCTCAGTGATGATGATCTTGAGCCTCACCTAACCAAACATGATTATGAGAAATACTTGGATCTGGAATACCTGTTTAATGACGATGAAAATATCAACAATTTGGGAGACTCTGCATACAGAGGTCTCACTGATTCAATAATGGTCGAGCTTCAACATAAATATGAGTTGAGGCCAAGAGAAAAAATTTCCACAAATATTCCACCAAAAAAGATCTTATCTCGAAATAAAGCAAATGAGGCAGCAGTTACAAAACCATCAACTGAAACGCAAGTTTCCCAAAAAAATAAAGTTGAAACGAAAGAGGTATAGACCAAGAAGTCAGAAAACACAGAAACCGAAGTTCAGATCATGGAAATTGAAAAACCAATTGGGACTTTCAATTTAGAGATTGAACTAAATAAAATTAAAATTCCAATGCCTTTTGTTGAACTTGCTAGAAACCCGATCTATAAAAAACAAATCGCTAAAGCAATAATTTTTTCTAATGTTGAATGTCAAGATGATGTTATCAATTTGCAGGATGAAAAACCTGTAATCATGTTTGGACCACACATTGAAAACAATAAGGATTTTGTTGCTCTGTTCTATATTACATTGACCATGCATGATCATTTACTTCACAATTTCATATTAGACTCATGAGCCTCACATAATTTAATCCTAAGATTATCATGGAAAAATTGGGCCTTGGAATTACCAGACCTTATCAAGATTTATACTCGTTCTCTTCTAGAAAGGCTAAGTGTTTGGGTATGATTAAAGATTTAGTGGTAAATCTTGCTCAGGTTCCTATGAAAAGTATTCTTATGGATGTGGTTGTTGCTAATGTTCCTGCCAAGTATGGCATGCTTTTATCCAGATCTTGGGGCACCAAGCTAGGAGGATCCGTTCAGCTAGACATGACCTATGCTACAATTCCAATTTTTGGTAGATAATTTAATCGACTGTACAAAGAAACTAGACTGGCGTATACTGTAAGCGACCCTCAAAACCCTAATAACTACCCAGTCTATGTTGTTGATCAAGATTTAGAAAATTGTATATTGTCCATAGATGACGATTTTGAAGAATGTATAGAAGAAGAAAATAAAAAAATAGAAATTTCAAAGAAAAATATAAATGTTAGAGAAGGGATGTGGAAAATGTTCTTTGATGGTGCTTCATCCTGCGAAGGAACAGGAGCCAGAGTTTTATTTGTGGCACCATGTGATGAGTATGCTATTCCTTTCTCTTATACATTACAATGGGATGTTGATTATACCAATAAAGTTTGTGAATATGAAGCTTTAGTTTTAGGATTAGAAGCTACAAGAAAATTAAAAATCAAACATTTGATAGTTTATGGTGATGTTGAGCTCATTGTAAAACAAATAAATAGCAATAGCAAGCTAAGAATCCGAGATTGAGATCGCATAGAAATTGCGCCTGGGATCTTATAGAGAATGTCTTCTCATCCTTTAATATTCACTCTATTCCCATAATGCAAAATCAACAAGCTGATTCTTTGGCCAAATCTGTTGCGACTTTCATACCACCTATTGTTTTGAAGCTGAAATATCATATTGAGATGAGACATAGACCTTCAATTCCAAACAATGTTCAACATTGGCAAGTATTTGAAGATGATGAACAAATCAAGCAGTTCCTGGAAATGGTAGATGATTTTTCTGAGACCCACATAGATCAATAAAATTAGAATGATCCTTCTTGGATTATGCAGGAAGGAGAGAATGCAGAAAATCTCCAAGATAAAATTGCAAATCACTGTATTCTCCTACTTTAAAAAAATCAAATTCTCAGAGGTATGATCCCTCTATCAAGGTTGTTTGACCAGGATGATATACATTTAAAGTCTACTTTGCGACCTCAACTCGAAGAAGTTGAAGATTGTAATGTAGGAACTAATGAAAATCCCAAAATGGTCAAAATATCAAAATATCTTCCAACACAATTAAAGACTAAATACGTTGAGTTACTTAGAGAGTATAAAGATGTTTTTGCATGGTCTTATGATGATTTAAAAACTTATGATACTTATGTTATGGAACACAATATTCCCTTAAAACATGGTATTAATCCTTTCAAGCAAAAGCTTAGACAGATAAACCCAATTCTTTTGCCAGTAATAGAAAGGGAGGTTAAAAAACTCCTTGATGCAAAAATCATTGTTCCCCTTAGATACACTGAATGGCTGGCCAATTTGGTCCCTATTAGAAAGAGGAATGGCGAAATAAGACTATGCGTTGATTTTAGGAACTTATATCAGTCTTCTCTTAAAGATAACTACCCGCTCCAAAAAATGGACCATGTTTTAGAGAAGGTAGTAGGGGATAACATAATTTATATGATTGATGGTTTCTCAGGATATAATCAAATTGTTGTTCATGAATATGATAGAGAAAAGACTGCATTTACTACTCCATGGGGAACTTTTATGTATGATAAAATTCCTTTTGTTTTGATGAATGCAGGAGAAACTTTCTAGAGATCAATGGATATCATGTTCGTCGATGAGAGAGACAAGTTTGTTGTTATTTATCTAGATGATCTAACAATTTTTTCCAATTTTGATGAAGAACATTTGGTGCACCTCAGACAAATTTTTGAAAAATGTAGAAAATTTGGTTTGTCTCTCAATCCCAAAAAATCACACTTTGCCATGCAAGAAGGTAAACTTTTAGGTCATATAGTTTCAAAAGATGGAATTAAGGTTGATCCTAAACAAGTTGAGGCTATCGACCTAATTAATATTCCTAGAAATAGAAAAGAGATTGAATCTTTTTTAGGTAAGATCATTTTTTTGAGGAGGTTTATTCCTAACTTTGTTGAGATAATCAAGTTGATTACATATATGCTAAAAAAGGACAACGAAGTAAAATGGATTGCAGAATCCATATCATATTTCGAGTGTGTTAGGAAAGCCATAGGAGAAGCACCAATCTTGGTGAGTCCTGACTATACAAAAGAATTTTTAATATTCTCCTTTGCTTTTGAACATATTGTTGCAGTAGTGCTCCTTCAAAAGAATGAAGAAGGATTCGAACAACCAATAGCCTTTTTCAGCAAAAGCCTTAGGGATGCAGAGCCAAGATATGATATTCTTGAAAAACAAGCTTACAGAATGGTGAAGGATCTCAAGGCTTTCAGGACATATGTCTTGCACTAAAAAATAATTGCTTATGTACCAACAAATGCAATTAAAGATATATTGGTTCAGCTAGACAATGATGGAAGAAGAGGTAGATGGTTGGCTAAAATTCAAGAGTTTGATTTAGAATTGAAACCAAACAATCTAGTGAAAGGTCAAGGTCTGACAAGACTGTTAGACGAATCACATTTCAGAGCGCTTGGAATAAATAATTTTGAATCACATGATTCTCTTCTAGATATAGAGGAAATTGACGATCAAACACCTATAATTCAGATTGAAGATAAGTTTTCTTCCTTTGTCTGGTACCATGATATTGTTATGTACCTCCTTACTCTTCAATGCCCAAATGACATGACTCCTTCTAAAACAAGAACTTTAAAACTACATGCAATTAAGTATTTCATTGTTGATGGCAAGCTATACTGGAAAGACCCTATGGGTTTCCTATTATGTTTCCTGATAGAATCTAAAACATAAGGTGTAATTGGGGAATTTCATGAAGGAGTATGCAGAGGAAATCACACGTGGAGATCAACAACTTACAAGATTTTGAGGGCAGGATATTATTGGCCGAAGTTATTTACTGATGTAAATGCAAGGGTCAGAGCTTACAATTCATGCCAATTGTTTGCTGGTAAGAAAAATCTCCCTGCCTTACCTTTAATTCCATCAAAAGTTGAAGCTTCTTTCCAACAATGGGGCCTAGACTTCATTGGATAAATTCATTCTCAATCAAGTGCTCAACATAGATGGATTCTAATAGCTACTGATTATTTTACAAAATGGGTTGAATCCATTCCAACTCGGAATGCTACGGGTTCAATAGTAATAAACGTTTTGGAAGAAAACATCCTAGAAAGATTTGGTTGTCCTAGGAAAATAGTTATTGATAATGCTCAGACTTTTAAATCTATTGCAATGATCAATTTCTGCCAGAAATACAATATTATTTTAGGTCATTCTACAACTTATTATCCTCAGGGAAATGGGTTGGTTGAATCATCTAACAAGATTTTGATCACTATAATCAAGAAAGTTTTGACAAAAAACAAAAAATCTTGGCATATACACTTAAAATACGCCTTATGCGCAAACCGAATTGGCACCAAAAAATCCATAGGTATGTCTCCTTTCCAATTAGTCTATGGTACAAATGTTATTCTTCCTATTAATCTTGCTCTTCTTGTGATAAAGATATGGTAGGATGGAAATGAAGAGCCAAATGATGTTACAAGATGCATAAATCAAATCATCGAAGTTCAACATAATATAGTATAAGTGGATGATAAGCTTCAAAAGTAACAGGACAATATTAAATCCCTTTTTGATTAAAAAACCAAAGACAAGGAGTTTCTTCCTAGCGATTTATTTTTAAAATGGGAAGCTATAAAAGAAGATGTAGGGAAACATGGCAAATTCGATCATCTCTGCTTTGTACCATTCAAAATTGCAGCTGTTGAGAGAGAAAACTTATTCTCACTGGAAAATCTTGATGGAGAAATTCTTGGCGCTCCTATCAATGGGCGTTATTTAAAACATTTCATGCTATAGTCACTTTTTAGGTTTTCATTATATATATCGGATTGGATTGACATTGGAGTTTTAACTTTCATTTTTTCTATTCCTTTTGTAAATTACCCAATTCATTTGATCATTTGTTATAAATATTTTCAATAAATTTATGATTGCTTGACATCATTAAAACAAAAAGAAAAAACATATGTATCACATATCATCTCTATTCTACAGGATTATATGATACTTTATATTTCATTCCTTTTGTAGAATAGATCTTGTTGAACAAGAGATGAGGCTAAATAGAAACTCGACACTCATCTTTCAAGCAGTTGATTTCTCTAAAAACAGGTGATAAATAAATAATTTTCCTTACCAAAATTTTAAAAGGAAAATAAGGTAAGAGTCCATACTCTTCTTATAGTTCAAATAAAATTTAAAAATTCTTTTGAAATGAATATGAAGGAATTTTTTCTCATGATAATATTATCACCTGACCCAAGAATAAAAAATGTATAAAATTATAACTTGAAGTGTCATGCTGATAAGTTCTAAAGGCATCTCTGAAATAAAAATAAAATAATGATAAATAAGCTCAAAGGAAGTCTGAACTAAATACACAAACTTGTGTAGGATTAGGATATTTTGTTTTAGACCCTCTGAATCCTTGATTTGGTTATTTTTACCTATCCCCAAGTTCTTATCCACTTCATATTTTTTTTACCTTTCTTAGTCTTCATAGAAAGAAAAAAAACTTACCTTGACTCTGAAAACTTAAAAACATATTTTCAAAACAAGGTTAGGTGAAAATCTTTATGTTCCTTTGATTTAAAATGAAAAAGTATGTCTAGGCTAATCCTGATAATTTTAGCTGTGCTATCGAACTTTAAATTGACGAATTCTCTCAAGGTTGATCCATGAAAGACGAAGATTCTCATAATTTTTTTTTCCTATAGGCGAAGGTGTATTGAAAATTGGAAGAAAGTTGGTTTCAGAGTATTCTTAAAATTGTTGACATACCTTCTTTTCAAAAAATTTAAACAAATATCATCCCTTGTATGTTACATACAGATTCATTGCCCCCACTTCAAAATATTAAAATATAAGACAAATGGTAAAAAAAATTCATAATTTGATTGCCCTCATCTTGTCCAAAAGAGATGATGAAAGGAAATTCATATATTGATTGTCCTCGTCTCAGCGAAATGAAAAAGTGTTAATTGAAGTGGTGAAAGGAAATTCAATGGGAGAAGTAGATAACTTCACCGGGGTGCTGAACAAGCTCGCTAGAAATTAAGAAATATCTATGATATTTGTAAGGCTACCATACATATCTATATATCATACTTTGTTATCTAGTTCTCTTTCCAGTGATATTTACATCTTGAACCAACTAGGGATTCCTTAAATAAATTGTTACATCTGCTTAGCCTTGAAGCGAACAAAGTCGGTCGAAGACTAATATTTTAGTTAAAGTTATTTTGATTATCTTAAACAATTGTGAAATCAGTTTTAGGATAAGGAAACTTTAAATAGCCTAACTTGAGATCAATCATTAAGTATGCTTTGAATGTTTTTTGAGATTTGGTTAAGTTCGTTTTTCTATGTATGATTAATTCTTAAATAAAACTGGAAAATGTTTTTCAAAAAGAAATAATGACTCCATTTACCCAATAAAGGAACTTGTTCTACTGTTCTTTCACACCTCATAGGGAGCCATGATCCCCATATGGAGCCTATGTTAGAACATGTATAATTTTGAGCTTTTTATTTTGCCTCTTAGAAATAAACTTTTTTACCCAAAAAGGAAAAAACTTAAAAAGTTTCCTTTTAAATTTAAAATAAATCCAATTGTTTTTATTTATCAATAAGGCACATGCAATATCTATAGTCGATGAGCTACTCTAATTTGATCGAACGGTCCTAATAATCTCTGAAGTGTAGAAGCTGCCTGAGTTTAAAAAGGAAATCTTTAACGATCGTTTTGGAGCTTCGTGCTTTGGGTATTCCAAGAATTCTAAACAACAAAAACTCTAAAACTCCGAAGTCCCAAAGATAGTTCTTCGTGATCATTTCTAAAGGACTTGTTATCGCACAATTTGTAGACAGGAGAAAGGTTTAGAGAATAGTAGGTCAAACTGGCAAAACAGGAACCTTCCCCACCCAATGTCACCACAATGGGGAGGTTCTTTCTATTTAGGGAGGTTAGGCCAAGGGGAGACATCCCCGGTGACCTGGGGTTTTGAAGAGGCTAATGGATAACATGAATAAGATAAGTTTCCCCTTCACAGATCACCACCAAAGCAGATAGTCCTGGCTAAACAACCAATAATAAAGTATAACCAAAAAAAAGGAAAAGCACCTTCTTGAGACAAAGAAACAAGGAAACTGATATATGCAGGCTTTGGTTAGTACTTCATATATATTAAAGACTATCTGATATTCAATATAAGTAATTGAAAAGTAAAGGTTGACGAAGTCAATGTTTACAAAATAGCAATGGAAATAATATCACTTCACCAATAAATGCAACATTTAATGTAATAGATCACTCCTTAAATAAGTTAATGCCTTTAACTACCATTCAATTGCTCATAAATTAGAACGTTGCTGCATCAAGATGAGATAACTAAGGGTGACGTCAACAATATAGGGTTAGTAGGGTTAGCTAGAGCTTAGGGTTAGTATAGTTAGGGTTTCAAAAGGTTTAGAGTGTTTTTTTATGACCAATTTCACTTTAGTGCAAGGGGGTCAAGAGATTAGTTCCTTAAAGGGTAGAATGGAGTCAGCTAAGAAAAGGACGCAGAAGCTGAAGGAAGTAAGGGGCAAAAATGGCTAGCTCATAAGATCAAGATGTGAGAGTTTGAGAGGGAGAGTGTTGCTAAGGCAAGGCTCTTTCATCAAACCCTCAAAGAAAATGACCCTAGGTGTAGATGACCTAGGCCTGGGACGTCCTCTTCCTCTTGAGACAAAAGGGTACGACTAGCATAAAAGAAGAAGAAAAGAGGAGTGTAGTTATGGCTAGGCTCTCTCTTTCTCCTTCAATGGCTTAAAGCTTCTCTATCAGGGGACATGAGACAACAACCTACTTGTGTGTTTGTCCCCTAGGGTTTTGATTCAACAATATTTATAAATAGATGCAAGAAATTAAACTACAACCATTCAATCTAGAAGTTTTGCAGAAAAAACACTTACATATCACCATGAAAAAGCATGCAAACCCTAGTTGTAAACCTTCCTTCAAGAGAAACACCATAGAATGCCAAAAATCTCTTCCTTCCACAAGTGCGCCTTCCTTAAATAAGCCAATTACCCAAATAGGGCGCAAAGTTCAGACCTCACTAATGAGTGAGTGAGAGATGATCCTAAAATGAGGATAAAACTCCTTAATATATAGTGTATCGATGACCTAATTTACTTTTTAGGTCATAAAAAGGCCGACAAGGCCATAATACCAAAATCATATTGTTTTTACATTAAATTGTCAAACAAAATCCTAAATCAAGCTGGAAAGGAAATAAAATCCTCCTCAGAGGAGATGTCAGCCCCTTCTGAGGAAAATGGGGCATCCTGGAGAAAAAGGTTAGCCCTCATTGGGCCTCTCCAACCCGCCACACGTGCCAATGCTTCCTAATCTACCTCCCAAGGCGTCCATGAAGTTGGGTGACATCATGGTCAAGATGGTGACGTCCTAGGCCTTCCAAGGCTAGAGTTCCACTGAAAAGGGGTCATTCCCCCTGGGTCTAGTCCTGCCAAAGTGCCTGTGATGGGACGTCCTCTTCCTCTTAGGTGCAATGCCTCTGACCATCCTTTTCCTTGTTTCTGCCCCTTGATGGGGTCTCAACATCCATTTGGTGGGCTATTCATCCCCATGGAGGTCTGAAATGATCATCTCCCCATGTGTACCAATCCAAATGGTACCTGTCTGTCGGGTATGGTCCTGCACATCAAAGGCTATGCCCTCTATGGGATCATCAGTCACAGGGATCATAGCAATGTCAATCACATTTCATCATTAATATTATCAAACATATGCATAAAATCCCTAATACATCTGTCAATAGCTCAAAGACATTACACAAGCCTGCAATACAAGTCTGGGGAAAAAGACAAGGCATCCTATTGGGCTAGTGTCCACAAAAAAAGGAAATTTTCCAGAGAGATATCATCCAAGCCATGTAAGTGCATGATGTGGTCAGGGGATGTCCAAGCATGTGGGTGCAATAAGGACCAAGGATGCACTGTGTTACCTGTGGGTGCCTTTGTAGAAGGCGAGATGTCCCTGTCATGGATGCATTCTTTCCAAGCCCATTCTTTCCTTTATTCCTTTTATTCTTTTATTTGTTTCCCTTTTTTTTCAAGATCTAGCTAGGGGACAATGCCTTGGCATGGTGACTAGAGATGATAGCGTTACCCACAAGTACTTTTGAAGAAATGAGAAGGTTGGCTTGTGATGAGACCCCATTTCCCTTGGCCATGCAACCAAGATTCATTGCCCTGGCGTGGTAACCAGATGATGGCAATGTCATAATTCTAGGTACCCATGGACCTAATATGTTGGCTCGTAATGAGACCCCCCATCCTCTGACTAGGTATTTTTTTATTATTTACTAGTCCCTCTTGTTTCTTGCTGAGGATATTTTTATTGCTTTCTCGGGGATCCTTGAGCGAATCATCTCAAGGTTTGTTCTTAGGCTTTTATCTTTTACCATATTTCTTTTACCTTCTGGGCCTTTAGCCCCTTCTTCCCACGAGGTAAGGTGCAATCCTAAAAAAGGGTTAACCCAATGCCCGGACAAGGGGAATGGGATAGATGAGTGGGAAGCAAGATGTAAAAGTGGTATTATGAAGGGAGCGAATGATGGCTTTTCAGAAACCCCCCAGTGGCAAACCAAAACCTACAGACACAGGTTTGCTAGGGCATCCTGTCAATCCCCCCAAAAATGGTCAAGTGGGAAAATGTAAGATCCAAGCAATTGTTAGAGATAAAAGGAATCAAATGCATATATTCAAAGGTTTCAATGATCAAAAGTGACACATACCATGATACTTGGACCAATTACCTCATGGAGAAAGAACCTCTTCTGATATGGGACCAAGCCGATGGTGATGGATGTTGCTGCTGCTGACGGGATGAAGATGATAGAAGAAGAAAAGGTGGGCCCTTCAGGGCCATGCTCAGGTCAATCCTGCTCTCGGTACTCCATGTCTAGGACCTGTGGGCATCGAGACATGATCTCCTAGTTATCCCTAAAAGGTGGGGATAATAAGACTTACGGACATGCCATGGGACACATGTATTTTAAAATATTCTCTCGATTTGACACATGGCACTTATTTTTGACATTTACGACAGGTGATCCACATGTTTTCAAGTGGCACATGACACTTCTCTTTTCTTAACACGTCATCGGGAATGACGTCATCTCTACAATGTCACTCTGAAATATTGACCTGTGGGAGTTTTAACGAAGACTGAGTTCACAAGCCCTCAAAGTAGAAAAGCATCGAACTAAAGTAATTACAAAAAGTGAAAAGTGTTTCAAAGAGTTAATGAAGGAGTTAACAGCTTTAATTAGTCATGATTAAGTGTTAATTAATCACTTCGCACTTTTAGGCTTCAAAAAATTTCCCTTGTGCTATATTTAGAACTTCTGAATTCCGAACTTCCAAAATACTTAAACTTAATACAATGCTTTAAAACATGATTAATTAAGACATAAAATTGATTACTTAGAGATTAACTCCTCTGCGAATTCGAGCTTCAGGAGATTTCCATCTTGTCACATCCAACATTTCTGAAAGTTGAACTAGCGAAGTATTAATGACATTTATGATTGATTAAGGTTAATGATTTCAAATAAATATTGTGAATCACTAGGTAATAAATTCCATTAAAATTTTTAAAAAATTCTTCGTCAGTAGATTTATATGAAGATCGATAGACTTTTTGAATAAAGCACTTCGAATTTCGAAATCATTTTACCATTTGCAATTAGTAGTTTTTATTCTGTGTAGATGTTATAGAGAAATCCTCCTGCGGACAACTGGATTCCCTCTTGGGCTCTAGACTCCTAAGACCAAGACAAAAAGGGTGCTAACATTGGTCACTGACATCCTTTTAAACCTAGCTAAACTAATGTATAGAGAAGAGGAAGAAGATGTACCTTTTTCATGGTGTTTGTCCTTGCATAGTTCGAGTTGAGCCTTGATCCCCAAGATCTTCGACAAGTCCTGCAATCCAATCAAATACAAAAAAAGCTTCCTATTCTACTAAGATTAGATTGAAACCAGATCTATCTAACAGAGACAAGTTCATGTAGAATAAACACAACCTTGAAAGAAACATGCCAAGCACATATGTATATTAATGAGAACAATAGAGAATACTTACAGACCTTTGATGAAGGTGCATCAGCCTCTCCCATCTCTCCTTTTCCAACCCTTTTCTCAAGTAATCCACACACAAACTGATTATGCTTCAATGATATCTCCCTTATGAGATCATAAGTTTGATGCCTTCAAATGTCTCTCTCTTTCACCATGAGGAGGCCTCCTTATATAGGCTTGGAGAGACCTAACCACTTAAGAGATTCTTGGGATAGGTTGAGGATCCTTATCCTACAGTTGTGGATCTTCCCTAAGATCGAGCCTTGACCTCAGATCCAAATCCAACCAACTCCAGAGATGAGGGGGATTCTTCCCTGATTTTCCTCAATAGTCCAAAATTCGCTCAAAAAGGGTCAACACTCCCTCAGAATGGGGCACAAAGTGTTGCAACACTCCCCCAAAAGAGGGTACAGAGCATTGGCACTCCCTGATAGTGTATAGGGGAGAACTGCCTTCCAAAATTGGTTTTTGAGTGGTTTTTTCCATGGCAAAAGACTTGTACTTTTTGTCAAATGAGTTCTCCTCTTCAAAACCAGTCTTTTGAGGTGTATTTTAAGTGTTCTTGATAATGTTGTCTGGGACATGACATAGGCAAGATGACAGTATGATATTTGCGACACTTGCGACCAAAATGAGAAACTTGCAACATTGGTAATGACGACACTAGACCATCATTGTAATGAGTAATTTTGATGTGTAATAGATTTCCCCCCAAAGTGCGAAGTTAGAAGACGAGAATTGATGACTGAATTACTTTGTATATTTTTTCGAGCAAGGGTATGGACTCAGAGAACCTGGAAGAAGCTGCACACAACCATCAAAAAAATATTATGACTTGTTTCAAACCCAAGGCAGGCATACATATGCTTGAGTGATAAAGACATTCAAGGTATGGCTGCCATAAAATACACTGTAGATCCATAATTATATTGACAAAAAGGTATAGCCACTGAAGATACAATGTGGATCTATACTCCTATGACCTAAACTGATCGTATCCAAAAAGAATACATAGTGGATCTACGAGATGACAAGACATAGACACGTACCAATACAAGGTGGATCTATGTGACAACATATGTGTCAATGTTCAAAAGAAACCTCATCGCAACCTGGGAAAAGTACATATAAGAGTGATGACTCAACCTAGGGTCTTCTTACTGATCTAGATGTAGTACAAATCTAAAAATGTGAATAGATGTCCTGATGTCAAACATGGTAGAAACCACTTGATTACCGGTCAATGAGGTAAACCATTAACAAGCGCGAGGGAAATCACCATTGATGTCAATGATTCCCAATGTACTCTAGTACATTCCAACGAATGTGAATGGATGAGATGAAGTCGAACATCCGTGGAATCATCCGATCAGAGGTCAATGATGTAAAACCATTGCCGGACACGAGGAGGCCTTCCATTGAGGCATGCAGGTCCCAAGGTACTAACTTCTTTCTAAGTCTAGTTCTCGGATAATGTGTTGAAGTCGATAGGAACAGACTCGTCGAAGGAGGGGCTTGATGTATCCCCCATCAACGACACAAAACTGACACAAAGATGTAAATTGGTGGATCAAAAGAACATGGACTGACATGGGTATTGAAACAGAAATTTATGATGGTTGACTCTTGAGGTAGATACTTCCCTTGAACACTGAGGCACGACAACAGAAACATGAAACGGAACAAAACAAAATAATGCAATGGATACTGTGACTTTCGTCGAGTGACCTAAAGGAGTAAGATAACTCAGAGGATTATTTCAATGCAGAGGTTCAACAGATTAAAATGTGTGCAAAGACAAAGTGCTGTGTTCAAGGGCGACTGTAAGAGTGACTTGTAATGTTTTCAAAAATTGATTGGCTTGCTTCCTTCAATTTTTTCCCCCATCCAGATAGACGAGTACCTATTTTTGATTTAATGAGCTCGAGGAGGGTAACACATGATTGATATAACTCACCTTTGGTAATTCCCTCTTCCTTTGTTTAACAAACTAGAAGAAGTAAGGGTTCGGTCCGTATGGGCCCTTCAATGTATGATTGTTTAACAAGTCCAAAGAAGGTAAACTCGATGGTTTTTCATATTTAGAGAGTCTGAAAATGAATTAAAGACGACTCCAGTGTTGTCCTTTTTCATAACGTTAGTCTTGCGAGGCCGAAAATAGATAAATTATCACTCAAAAGACGCCCTTTCAAACCTTTTAACGAGTGGGAAAGGAAGCAATATCACTCAACAATATTTTCACGTTTAGAGAGTCTGAAAAGAGCTTAAAGATGACTCTAGGGGGTTCCTTTTTCGTGTATCCATGCGAGTCCGAAAAAGAGATAAAAGTTTACTCACTGCGTTCTTATGTTTTTCCGAGCGTGAGAATGAACTAAGACTATCCTCGTTAATGTGACAAGAAGAAAATCGAAAAAAATTGCTCTGAAACCTGTCAATAATGTCAAAACTGCATGCCAGCGTATTAATAAGGCCCCCAAAATATTTTTCAAAAACCCAAAATAGCTATGTCTTAGGCAAATATGAAATTTATAATAGTAAAATGGGGTAAAAATGTCTTTTACCATTTCATTTGTGCAAAGATTTGTAGCAGTGGAGAAATTGAGCTTTGGAGGGTGATTCTTGCGTTGATTGGTGACGGAGCTACGGTCAACTATTTTTGTCGCCGTCTGGACCAGGTTGGTGCTTTTCTTCCTCTCTTTAATTTACACAGTTTACATTTCATTTTTAGGCAATAACCGGGCTTTAAAAATGATGCCCTGGGTTGTCTCAAGCGCCCAAAAGGGCTCAACGCTCCTCTAGAATTCAAGGGGGAGTGCTGCCTGATTTTTAAGCGCCCCTGCAAGCTGGTAAGAAGGCACCAACACTTTGATGTGGGAGTGAGTGGGACGCTGCTAAAAAATGCACAAGAAAAAAATACCCAAAAACGCTAGCGCTCCTCCAAAAGGGTAATGGGCGTGTTATGAAGAATTGACAGTGCCCTGGGGAGCTTCTTGAAGGAGCGTTGGCACCTTGATATGAGTGTAAAGGGGGCGTTGGCATCCAAACTAGAGCAAAATATTTTTTTGAAGTTTTTTAATTGCCCAAAAATTGTCAAAATAGCATGACTAATGACTTTTGCTTATTGTTGATTGTAGGTAAATTCGGCAAAAGTCATGATCAAGTGGAAAGAAAGAGAGCATGAGATCGATGCCCCGATCAAGGGCTGCATTGAGGAACTACGGTCTCCTTAAGTTATTCAAGATGCAAAAGATGAAGAAAGAGGTTCTTCTTCTCGAGTATATGATCGGGCTATGGAACGCTGCGGAACAGGGGTTCCAAATTGGAACACAGCTTCTTACCATCGAGTTGGAAGATGTGTACTTCCTGATCGACCTCTCAAAGAGAGGGGCCCCCATTATTTTATCCAGACAGAGGGTACTTCCCGTGCCTGTAGATGAGTACTTGGAAAACCATTGTGTCCCAGGATCTAGACTGGTGGGGGGTAGAATCGCGATCAAAGACATCAGGGATCTATCCCTTTGATCCATTCTATTTTCCATTACGAGTATAGTGAGAAGTACTAGCTCGCACTTAGTTTCAAGATCATAGGTGGCCCATGGTTTATAGTGTCTAGAGCCAACACTGTTTAACTGGATTGCAGGGTTCCTTCAAAATGTGAAGGAGCAGATTACGAGATGCAGAGCAAGGAAGTAGAAGCAGTTCGGATATGGTTCATTCTTGGTTTCATTCTTCTTAGAACGCATTCCTTAGATGCAACCTCAGATTGCATTAGAAGTACGACTAGCTGGAGAACCACGTATGGAGCGATGGACTAGCCTGTTTCCGAGACTAGGATCAGAGTCAGAGTTCAAGTTCACCGGTGATTTCTTCGCTTGGCTGAAACACCAATTGATCGTGATAGACAATTTCCCATACATCAGAGTGGATTTCCGGGAGAACATGGACTTGGTTCTTCTGGAAGGGAAGGACTGGGATGCATTAGGTGAGAAACCAAAACCATATTGTCAAGTGTTTTTTGATTTTAAAACTTATATTATTTTTTGGGGGTACATAGAAGAATTTTTAACGGATGTATCATTTCATCATGCAGACAGGGGAGCAACATGTCCGGCAGAGATACTGACATTGGGGCATTGAGGGGATGTTCAGATAGCAGTAGATCATGAGGTAGCGGCAGGGGGTCTCCGAGAGGTGGAGACAAACCTATGTGGTCTCACAATGGGTGTCCCTCCTCTTAAGAGGGAGGATGTACCCTTGCACTTGCAGAGACACACAGTGGGAGTCTCTGAGAGTATTAAATCTTTACTGAGATGAGTAGCCCGTGCGGTGGTGTGCTATTTAGAGCACAATGTGATGCGGGAGGACTAAGACCTCTCTGATATTTTTGTATAGTCTTTATGACGATGTTATGGGCACGAGGACCCAACATTTTTCCGTTCTATGTACTTTTTTGATGTAATCAAACATTTTCAGTCACGCCGTATATATATACATATCCGAGTTTTTATGGTGCCTAAATGATGTTTTTAAATGTGATGTGTTTTAATTTACATGTGATGTATGATTTATTTCCTTTATGAAACATTATATATGTGTGAGATACCGATCCATGATGTAATTGGCTAATAAATCCGAAATGGTATTGAGTTCTCTTGGTATGTGTTTGTATTCGATAAAATCAAACATTTGTTTAAGACGACAAACTCGTAGGTGGAGACATAGTAGGATAGGATTGTGAATAACGTAGATTCGATTAAGTTGATAGACCAGGAGTTGAGAGTCTAGGTTAACGGTCATATGAGAAACACCTAGGGAGGAGGCTTCAGTTAAAAGTATGATGACAACATGATATTCTTCCATGTTGTTAGCTGCCAATCCTAAGCAAATACCTCCTGAACTCACCAGCTCATCAGAGTGGTAAACGACCCAAGTTGCAGAAGCAATGTTCTGGGTGTGTCGACTAGCACCATCTACAAACCCGACAAAGATAGGAAAGGAAGATTCCATCTGAGCATGAAAAAACAAGACACAGTATAAGTGGCTAAGGCAAAAACTCGAGCACACAAAAGAAAAAGATACACCAAACTAAAAATACAATAGTGTACAAAGCACGTATGCTAGATATTCTATGCATAGTACTTCTTAAGGTAAAGCCTATTTCGGGGCTCACTTAGGGAGTTCTCTCGTAGTCGACTAAATCTTAGGCACCTCTATATAAAACATGTTTCACGATGTAAGGACCATGCCACAAAGGTTCTAACTTTCCTGTCCCTAAATTATCATGAGCCTGGTCATAGACGAGGACTAGGTCTCCTTCTACAAAATTATGAGGGTGGATGGATTTGTCATATTGATTCTTGATCCACTTTTGATATGTCTCCTTAATGAGAGCAGCATCATGACGTGTTTCATCCAACCTGGTTAGATGTAAGAAGCATTCTTCTTTAGCAAAAGTGTGAGGCAAGAGTTCTACTTTGAGTTTCAACGAGGGAATTTTGCACTCGATTGGTAAAACAACTTCTATGCCATATACTAACTGGAAAGGAGTGAATCCAATAACAATTTTCACTAAGGTACAGTAAGCCTAGAGAGAGGAGAAAAGTTTTATATGCCAAGATGTTGTTTTCCCCTACCATACGTTGAATCATGGTTTTTAGAACCTTGCTAATGGCTTCAACTTGTCCATTTGCTTGAGGATAGTATGGGGATGATTTCTAATGGCGAAAACCCAACTTGGCATGCAACTCACTCATCATCTGGTTTTGAAAGTGTGAACCATGATCCGTGCCAATGGATCGTGGAACACCAAAGCGAGTGATGATATGATTGAAGAAGAAAAGAGTTGTAGTATGACCATCATTCAGAAAGGTAGGCATAGCCTCAGCCCATTTTGTGAAGTAATCGATGGCGACGATTATATAACCATGCCCCCGACTTAGGTAGGCTTACACTGCGTGAAATCAATGCCCCATTTGGCAAAGGGGCCGATGGAAATAATAGGATGTAGTGGAGTGGGGTGGGTGCATGCCTTTTTGTGAAAAACTTGGCAGGGTGGGCATTTTTTGACCGCCTCAATACAATCTTTGAAAATAGAGGGCCAAAAGTAGCCGACACGTAAAATTTTCTGAGTTGTAGCCATCCCAAAAAGGTGACCACCACATGCTCAAAGGTCACATTCATTAAGGATGCGTTCAGCCTCTTCATGAGTCAAACATAACCTCAGGATAGTATCAATACCACGACGATACAAAGTGTCATCGATGATAAGGTAGCATCGAGAATGGTGACGAATACGACGACGTTGCTCATGAGAGATATCGGGATGAAAACGTTGGGTCTGGAGATAAAGAAGGATGTCTCCATACCAAGGATCAGACGTGTTGATGAGGAACAAAGCTTCATCAGGGAGAGAATATCTGGGCTCAATATCTTCATTAGCATGGGGAAGGTCGTAGATAAGTTCCGCAAACACCAAGGATTTTTTAGCTTTGGACTTCACAAATTCAAGATTGAATTCCCAAAGGATGATGATCCATTTGGAGTATTTTCCCCCAAGAACTTGACATGTCAGTATATGATACATGGAGTTTGAGTCTGCGATAACTGTGGTGGTGTGTAGCAAGATGTAATGGAAAAATCTCTGGACAACAATGACAGCTGCTAGAGCCAACTTCTCAACATGTGAATATCGGAGTTCAGGACCAGATAGAATTTTTCTCATATAATATATCACATGTTCTTCACCGTTGGGGTCCTCTTGAACTAAGACCATAGAAATAGTGGAAGTAGATGCTGCTAAGTAAAGGATATAGTCCTTTTTATAATTTGGAGGATGCAACAGAGGTGCATTGGTCACTGCATGCTTAAGTGCATCAAAATATCGTTGAGCAGTGTCATCCCAGATGAAAGGAGTGTCTTTCTGCAACAATCGCATAAATCCTTTGGTAATCTCAGCGTAGTTACATACAAAGCGATGAAGAAAGTTTGCTTTCCCTTGCAAACTTTGGAGTTGGGTCAAATTATTAGGCGGAGGTAAATCAAGGATAGCTTTAATATTTAAGGGATCCACCCGAATCCCATCATTCGAGACAATGGAACCGAGGAGTTGACTTGATTCGACAACAAAGATATAATTATGTGGGTTCAAACAAATACGATAGAACCAACATCGAAGAAAAATGGCCCGTAGATGACCAATATGGTCTGATCGACTGGATGAGTGGGTAGGTAAATCATCGAGGTAAGGTTCCACAATATGTTTGATATCGTGGAAAGCATATGACATGGCCCGCTGGAATGTAGCACCAGCATTTTTGAGGCCAAATAGTAGTTTTCGATAGGTGAAAGTTCCCCATGGGAAGATGAAGGCTATCTTATGCTGATCAGCAGGTAAAATGTCAATCTGGTTGTACCCTGAAGATCCATCCATGAAAGAGAAAATCATGCTACCAATGCAATTATCAATGATCTGGTCGATGAAGGGCATAGGGTAATTTTATTTCAGAAAATCCTTATTGAGATCCCTATAATCAACGCAGACACGAATTCTCCCTTGTTTTTTAGTGACTGGAACAAGGTTAGAAACCCATTCCATCAAGGGGATAGGATAGATGAAGCCAGATTTCAAAACTTTCTTAACTTCTCCCTTTATAGCCGCGGTTTTCTTGGGATGCACCGGGCAAAGTTTCTGTCGAACAAGTTTAAAACATGGGTAAGTTTTAATTTCATGCACAACGATCGACGGGTCGATCCCTGGCATTTCTTCGTAGCTCCAAGCAAAGACATCGCAAAATTCTTTGAATAAGGCGGTATAAGAAACCACCTCCTCGGGCGAACAATTAGCACCGAGATTAATATTTTCCACGACACCTTTGATCGAAATGTCAATAATGATCGTGGAATAAATATTGTATAAATTCCCCTCAAAAATAGTATCCTAGGTAAGTATCAAAGATTGTGGAGAATCAACAACATCGGGAGGAAAGATAGAGTGTATATCTTCCTAGATTTCTTCGAGAGGTGTAAAAAAGAAGATCGATGATGGCTATCATCCCAAGGTACTTCGTCAATGCTAAGCATTTCCATAATAGATTCATCGGAAGGAAAATTTTGAGAAATGTAGTCGAAAACAGAAGATAAGGGGTTCAACCAAGATGGCATCGAGTAGGTGTCGGGTGCCAATAGATGTTGGTCATCCATGGAGGGAGAGGCAGATTGAATAGTAGCGTATGAAGCCTCAACCGGACTAAGTGGCATGGTGTCACCTAATGTAGCAAAATCTAGAGGACTAGGTACAATCCAAGGATCAAATGATTCCAAAGATGAGAAGTCGTAGTCGCAATCATATTGACTCTGACAATGTGATGCATGGTAGGAGGAAGCGGTGTAGGGAAAGTACCCATGAGGGTGGAATACTTTAACAATCCTACACCAACACTTTCATATGTGGTTTTGTGATCTCCCAAGAAAGGAATATTGTTGGTAGCGGGAGCACGAGCATCAGATCTATAGAAATCTAACTGATCGATAGTGACAATTTTGCCTTGATGAGGAAATTGTACACATCGAAACACCAATGAAGCAACGATAGTCATAGCATAAAACCAACTTCTTCTGAGTAACAGGTTGTAATTGAGGGGTGCATCAACCACCTCAACATCAACATAGATGGTTTTTCCGCCCAAATGAATGGCTAAGGTCTGCAAGAGTCTGTGAGGATGAAAACCTCGCCCATCGAATGCATGTAACATCGTAGGAGATTTGTTAAGTGCGGGTGATTTTAAGCTTTTCCAATAGGCTAAAGACATGACACAAGTATAGGCTCCCTCGTCCAATATAGTATGGTGAATTTGTTGATTGTGAATGACAACATCAATTTGAAAAGCAAGTTGGTGAGAGAGTCGAGACTTAAAACCATCCAGGTTAAACGTGATATTGTTGGATGACTCTGGATCAAAAGCACCAATAGCAGCCAAGAGTGTTATACGTTGACTTGGGCAGTGCTGTAGAACTTCCAATGCAGACATAGCACACGGTGCTTGAGCCAAATCTTCAACAATGTTGTAGTTTTGGGTGGCATGTGAACTAGGATTAAAAGTAGATTTACGGATGGTGCTCTTGGGAGGGCATAATATAGAGTTGAACGAAGGTTTCTTGATCTGAAGGGATTTGGTCGGAGGACTAACATATGGAGGACTAATGAGGATGGTGATGGATCTGGTAAAGTACCATTAGTGACCTTGGATTTGTCAGGTTTAGCTGGTGTGTCGTCTGTCGTAGAGAGTGTTAGAACCCTATATAATAGGGAATCAGTATTCTAAATAATACTTATCTTTTTCAGTCTTTACGCTTTTGCTCATGATGCATAGTGAAGGCAGCAGAAAACGCTCTCATCACCTGTTCTTGGAATGGTGTAAATAAAAAAATAAAAATAAAAAAAATCTTCATGCATTATGGATCTTTACAACACATGTCTTTCAGGGGTACTTCCGGCTTCCAGAAGGTGCTAAATCTAGGCACAATGTGAAGACTGTGAATGTCAGCATTTTTGCCCAAAATTCTTGCTTTGGCAACAACAGCTTTTATGCAGCACTTAATACTGTATTTTTCGAATCGCTTTGAGGTGCCAACATTGCAAAGGTTCATGTGGTAGCGAGATCAAACGCATCAACAGTCTGGGGTACAGATAAATTCATCCACAATACTTCGCTGGCAACACTGACACTTTTGATCCAAACTACAGGACAACTACCACTAGAGGAGTTAATACAGATTTTATTAGAACTACTAGTTCAAATGCAATGCAAAACAGTGAACTGAGAGAGAACAATACATATGGTGGACTTGTTCAATCGGCTACAGGATTAGACTTGCCCCCAACAGCTCAAACTGCTGCATCTGTGATGAATCAAAATTCACTAACGTCATTTAGTTCACTGCTGTTATGGATTTTAGGTGGTCTCGATACCCCTAAAATTATGGAGATTGCTTTGAAATGCAGAGTTACAAAGGCACAATTAAAATTAAATGTTGATATTCTCCCTTTATCCATAGAAGGATTTTCCACCATGCGTTCCATTACCAAACAGTGCTTCAACAACCAACTCACAGTTCCAAGGAGCCCAATGACTTCTACTTGAAGAATCTGAGAATGACAAGCACCCGAATCTAAAGGCAAGATTTATTAAGGCTGCATGGTAAACTTAAACAGCCCGAGGAGGAGATTCCAAATAAATTTGGTGGAGATGGGGTCATTCAATCCCACGATTTCAGGATCACCAGGTTTTAAGGAGCATAGCCAGGCAGCCTTTAAGCATCTCGGCGATAGATGGCAGAGGCATTTAAATGAGTAGTTTAGCGATCAAAGGGATTTGTCCAAGTTGTTAAGAAGGAGCATGAGACATTTGGCATTGAACAAAGTATTAAGCTTATACGCAGTTGTCGAACTATGGCACTTATCATCAATTTTATAATGCAGTCACAGGTGGCAGAGCAATTCCAGGCTCTAAAGGAAAACTCGACAATTGGCAAATGACAGTTTCAAGCATTCCCGGTCTAAGAAGATTCGACTCCAGCCAGTATCCAACAATCTCAAGCACTCAACGACTTCAACATTCATTGGCTTTTGATGCTATTAAAGTCTGTTCACCAGCAAATCCTAACAAACTCTAGATGTTCAAACAACAGTTACCAAATCGACTTTCCTGGGATTTGTTGTCTTGTTTGTTACAGGAGACAGCCTATAGATGTCATATTGTATTGTAACTGCTTTTCTATTTTGAGAAAGTAGAGGTAGAACGAGAGTCTGGGCAAGGTTGGGGGGAATTTTTGTATATATTGAAATGTAAAAGACAAGACAGGGGTTCGGGCTGAATAGGAAAGGGTGAGACCTAGGTAAAGTTTCCCTTTTGGTTCGACCTGTGTGAGGGGATTCGACCTGTGAGGTGTTTTTTTTTATTTGGCTGGAACATGGGTTTTCCATTCCAGAAAACTTTTTCTGTAATATTCAAATGATCTATCAGTAATGAGCATGTTGTTCATAGGATTCATGTGTGGAGATGTTGGTGGCGTTTCTTATCTCTGTCAAGTATTTCCTGTTATCTTTTCACTTGTTTCAATTCTTATTATCAGAAGAGAGTAACAGAGCAGAATTTATTAGAAAATACTCTGCATCTGATCTTGTGATAATCTTTATGTTTTCTTCTGAAGCCCTGTTTATGAATTCTTAACTGCTCATTTTCTCGTTTTTTTCTCCCCTAGTTCTTCCTCAAATCGACACCATCAAAACTCAATTCAATCCAACACTTCCGCTACCTTGCCCTGTGTAAAATCTTTGTCCAGATTTGAGAAGTGGATCACATTTTTAAGCACAGACCCCATTTGCCCAATGGCCCTCCTTGCTGTCCCAAACTAACCATTTAAAAATAAAAAACCCCATACTTTCATAGCTAGCCTAACATCTGTCCTATTCCATACCAAGTTAATTCAGAAAGAGAGATCCCTCTCTGAGTCTTGGAGGGCTAGATCCAAGACTCCAAGCGGTTCGAGGTTACCTCTGTGATTGCCTCCTCAGCCTTAGGCAAATTATAGAGCACTAATAGAGAGAGTGGTCAAATCAATCCCATTGAACATATAAATATGGGCACTTGTCAAGGCTTCATCATGAGAAGGATGGCTAGAACTACCCCCTGGAGAGGGGGTTTGAGCAACCATGGATTGCTTCTGAGGAAAAGGTTGAGTAAGCACGGCAGGTTGGGAATTTACTTTAATTTGTTTGGCCACCTCATCGCGATGTGAACAGTCTTGAGTGTAGTGATCGTCACCACAAATAAGACATGGGAATTTCGGTTTCCGCTGTGGTTTCTTTTTGGTATTCGGTGCTGGAGTTTGAGTTTTGGGTTGTTCATTGTTATTATTCTTTTTGGGTTTATTTTTTGTCTTCTTCTTACCTCTGGATTGTTGTGAAGGGGCACATTGAACTGCATTCACCTCAGAGATTTAATTTTGGGGGGAGGTAGAGGAGAGTGAGGTCGAACTGGGAGTGGGTGCCGAAGCAAATCAATTTTCCATTCCAGTCAAATGGGAAGCAGATTGGGTTTTGACGGAGCCGATAACTCCATCTGCATGTGACGTGGATGAAGGTTTAGATGGATGGATAGTGGCATGGGTAGCATTTGGGATCAACTCATAAAAAGTACTAGATTGTGAATAAACCAAATCTAAGTACTGGGCCCAAGCAATGACTTCTTCCTCCGTGACTACACCACCCATGGTGACATCACGAGCGATCGTGGGTAAAAGTGATTTAGTAAACCATTCTTCCAATAACTGGTCAGGAATGATTGCTTTGATCAACCTTTGTCGTCGCCTCCATTCATGAATACGATCATAGGTATGCACGGAGTTAGTTTGACAAAGGGAGGTCGAGAGTTCGGTACTCGTCTCGTATCAAATGGGTAGTTGAAAGTGCATGAAAAAGGACATGGAAAGGGAGTTGAAATCTTGGAAAGAACCATGTGGAAGTTCAATATACCACTTGGCTGCAGAGCTTGTGAGTGCTCGCTGGAAAAGACGCAAACGAATAGAATCGTCCATTAAAGAGTTTGATGAACACCATAAATGGAAGGTCATCACATGGTTATTCAGATATTCTCCAGGTTTACCGTCAATTTTTTGGATATCAGAAGGTAATTTAGCAGGAATCACTGGCCAAAAAGGATAATGTAGTATAGGATCATTGGTCAACCGAGACAAGTCTAGAAGATACAGAATCGCAAGAAATGGTAGTTGTTGGATAACCTGAGGGTGATAATGGTGTGGCATGGGGACACCAGTAGGACCATAAACTAGGTTAGGTGGATAATTGTATCCAGTAGGTCCTCCTACATATGATTGTTGCTGACCAGTATAACTAGGATTCGATGATGGTTGAGAAGCATTTGCAAAGGGAGGATAACCCGATGGGCTCTGAGGATTGTAAGCCATATGATTCATTTGCCCATAAGGAGGATAAACATTTTGTCCATGAGAAGGATACACATTAGTCCCATGGGAAAAATAAGGTTATTGTTGTCCTTGAGGATTTTTTCTCCCAAAGAATAGTGGATTTCCCGAAAAAAGAATGTGCCAAGGATTTTGTGTGGCATTCTATCCATACAATGGGTTATGGAATCCAGTCTAAGTTTTCCCTCCGAGCGGAGGTTATGTCCTGATTTGAGTTTGACCACCAAATGAAGGTTTCCCCCCAAATGGAGGCTTCCCCCCAATGAGAGGTTGAGTGCCTAAAGGGATCTGGGAACCAGAAGGGAATGAATGAATGGTGCCTCCAATTGGATTAGAGCTACCAAGACCAACTCCTCCAAATGAAGGCATAGGTATAGAACTAGCAGTGGTGTTATATCCAGGAGGAACAAAAATTCCAGAAATTATGGGTGTAACCTGGGTAGTGTTGGCAATGGAAGGATTTAGAGCGCTGTACCCAGGTGGAAATGACAGATTTGGTCTAGGTGGTGTTCTAATTGGAGCTTGAGATGGTGTCACATTTTCAGTGGGGATTGTAGCAACATGCCAGACCATAGTGGAATGGGCCATCTGGACGCCAACCGAGGATCAACTGACTATGTGTCTGACATGACAGTGGCACTACTAGGTGTAGCAGAAAAGTGATCTAAAGGTACCATGTATGTAGAATACATTTTGGGTAATTGGGATATGAAAGGTATATCAACACTTTCCCCTTAGCCGAAAAGATCCTCCACCATGAGAGGTGGCTTTCTAAATATGCCAGTAGTCCAAAGGGGATTCTCGCCTTCAAGGTCGGTGAGTGGTCTGGTTGGTATTCCAGAAGTGTCAACAACAAGTTCTTCGGATGAATTTAGTTGGAGAATACGTCTCTTGTAACCGTGAGGAAGTCGGAAAGATTTTAGAGAATCGAAAATTTTGAAATTTTCTAAAGAGTCAGTCCTTTCCACTTGTGAAGTGGTGGTGTCTTGGACCTCACTCTATTGAGGAGAGTCGTCCAGTGGATCAGTAGGAAAATGTTGACAAACCTCCGGATCTTCCACGGGTAACCCTTGCATTCTGCGTGAACGACGTGGAGGGTCAATATTGCCCAAACCAAATACTTTACGCAAAAAATCTATGGCCAACTAACGAAAAGGAACAACACATGCTAAAAATATAGGAATCAAACCAAGCAAACAAAACCTTCTCTCGATGACCGTACTAGTTGGTGATGAAATCCAACGTTGCGTGATCAAGTCAAGAAGGGGCTAAGATATGAGCGGGTAGAACAGTTATGATGGTGACTTGCTTAACATAATTACGCCTTGGTGCAAGCTTCCACACAGTAATTGTGGATTTACCCTCCAAGGAGACTGAGTGAGTTTTACCACTGTCTGTTCCAGGTACATCGAAGACTTCCCTTCACCGTCACCTTGTGTAAAGAACCCTAAATATTATGGCTACTAAGGACACCAACTCGCAGTCAGCCCCTGGGCGGGTACAGTCGACATTCCAGTCTGAACGTATGGGCAAGATAACAAGTCTAAAATTCTTCGAGAGAACTGAGGACAAGTGGACCGGTAGAACTCCAGAGGACCCCGAACAGATTTAGAATTCACAAAGCACCGAGACCAAATGAAAATAGTTGAACCTCAAGAAGAACCCCCAAAATACGATCTGACTACTACGAACGGTTGAACCACAGAGGGATAATATCCATAACTCTCCCAAACGTGACCTCGTGCGTAACCCCTGTGTGAGTGGGGGATCCCATAAAGCCTATACGACAATTGGATTTGCTCTCCCTATCGCAAGATGCTAATGTTTGTTTTGAATAATTTGGAGAGTTGTACTCACAGCCTAATCCAAAGTGCTAATCCTAGTCTAATGTTGGTGGAAGATTCTAAAAACAAAATATTCTGGATTAATTTTAATTAGCGTTAATTTTGTAGTTGTTCTTTACTCAGGGGTGTATGAAAGTGAAACTAATGGTATTACGACTCAATTCCCAAAAAATGCATAAGAAATGATAAACGATCTTTTCTTTCGATGAATGTCTATTTAAGGGAAGGAGAAAATTGTTCTTTCACTGTCAAACACTAAGATGTAGTATTCTCATGCAATTGTTTTTCAATCAAACCCAATATAATGCTAAATTTTTCATAGAATTGTTCGAAGATCCAAAAAATAATCATAAAAAATATATCCTTTTGTTCATGTGTGAATGATAATCAATCTGATGTAAAGCTTCCTATGTCAATCAAACTTTAAGATCAATGAGATTTAGATAATCAGAAGCAAACTTCACACAAACAAAAACACACTCTCGTTGTGATTAAACAAGAAACAAAAAGGAAAACCAAATTTGCAAAAAGAACCAAAAATATCAAATAAAAGAGAAATGTTGGAAAACTGACCTCAAAGATCAAATGGAATGGTTCATAGATCTTTGATTTTCCTTACCATAGCTTTCATTCAGTCAGATAAATGAGAAGAAAACAATAATTTGATTCCAAGTCTTCAAAGGAGAAGATTGACTCAAAGTAAGGAAAAAAATGTCAAAAAATCCAAACAAAAGGTAATCAATTCTCAGAAAACAAAGTGGTGAAGGCCAAAACAAAGATACACTGAGGTTGTAAGAACTATGAACAAATGCAAACAACAAAAAATGGACTCAGGGACTAATTCCATACAATATTTCTAACAGAAAAAGAGTAGTGCTCTGGTGTCAAGGGCACTAGAGTGTTGCAACACCCTGTGGAATCCTTGTAGGGAGCACCAGTGCTCTGGTAGCAGAGGTAGGGGAGTTCTAGCTTCTCAAAATTCAAAAAAATGCCTAGAAATCCAAAAACTCAAGCAAACTCAAAAATTCAAAGTGTATAAGATGAAGTAAAGAGCCAATCAACACATCTAAGAATAAGAGACACAGTATGAATAAGATCAAAAAAATGAGCAAAGGCTAAAACAAGATATAGGAAGGAAACCAAAACTGAAAGCTTCATGCTCCCTAGTGGAGTCACCAATTTCTGTTACAGAGAAATCCCCCTGCGGACAAGTGGATTCCCTCTTGGGCTCTAGAATCCTAAGACCAAGACAGAAAGGGTGCTAACGTTGGTCACTGACATCCTTTTAAACCTAGCTACACTAATGTATAGAGAAGAGGAAGAAGATGTACTGTTTTCATGGTGTTTTTCCTTGCACAGTCTGAGTTGAGCCTTGATCCCCAAGATCTTCAAAAAGTCCTACAATCCAATCAAAGACAGAAAAATCTTCCTATTCTACTAAGATTAGCCTGAAACCAGATCTATCTAACAGAGACAAGTTCATGTAGAATAAACACAACCTTGAAAGAAACATGCCAAGCACATATGTATATTAATGAGAACAATAGAGAATACTTATAGACCTTTGATGAAGGTGCAACAACCTCTCCTAACTCTCTTTGTCCAACCCTTTGCTCAAGTGATCCACACACAAACTGATTATGCTTCAATGATATCTCCCTTATGAGATCATAAGTTTGATGCCTTCAAATGTCTCTCTCTTTCACCATGAGGAGGCCTCCTTATTTAGGCTTGGAGAGGCCTAACCACTTAAGAGATTCTTGGGATAGGTTGAGGATCCTTCTCCTACAGTTGTGGATCTTCCCTAAGATTGAGCCTTGACCTCAGATCCAAATCCAACCAACTCCAGAGATGAGGGGGATTCTTCCCTGATTTTCCTCAATAGTCCAAAATTCGCTCAAAAAGGGCCAACGCTCCCTCAAAATGGGGCACAGAGTGTTGCAACACTCCCCCCAAAAAAGATTATAGAGCATTGGAACTCCCTAATAGTGTATAGGGGAGAGATGCCTTCCAAAATTGATTTTTGAGTGGTTTTTTCCATGGCAAAAGACTTGTACTTTTTGTCAAATGATTTCTTCTCTTCAACACCAGTCTTTTGAGGTGTCTTTTAAGTGTTCTTGATAATGTTGTCTGAGACATGATATAGGCAAGATGATAGTATGATATTTGTGACACTTGTGGCCAAAATGTGACACTTGCAACATTGGTAATGACGACACTAGGCCATCATCGTAATGAGTAATTTTGATGTGTAACAATAGATCTTATAGACTTCTCTCGTTCCAGGTAGGCTAATTCCATTTCCTTGAGGATTATGGCACCATGAAAAGCTACAAATAAGCTTGACGCATCATAAGATGATTCCAAACTGAATGTAGATGTTCTATCAGACACAACTCCATGAGTTACGGGCATCATTAAGTCTTGGAAGCAGGTTTTTGATATCTTAGAGCATGGTATTATTAACTTTCCAGATGACGCTACTGAGGAAGATGATGAGTCCTTCTCAGCCAAGCTTAAATTTGTAGCATAGTCGGAATTGCAAAAGATCATTGCACAACCCAAAATTATACCCTACAACGATATGATAAGTTGGGCTTTGGAACACGTCGATATCCAAACCATAAGCATCATCAGCCACCAGCAGATTGTTGTCGGCTCTTTTCGACCGAAGAATTTGCAAATAAAGTACAAGCTTTCCCCTACCTATAAATATAATTACAATGCAACATTTCTTCTAGATTTTCAGAGAAGAGAATGCACTCAATATGGTAGAAATGGTCATGATATAATCAAGACATGGTGGGGACATCCAGAGAAATTCAGAGACGACGCTCATGGTATGTATGCCACAACATCCTTAGATTCTCATATGTTATATATAGCCCCAATACTCTGTCGTCTATTTGGGAAGAAGAACCCTACACATTTATTAGTTGAGTGGGTATCCATCATGAATGAAGTAGTCGGGGGTTATACCTTCAATTGGGATAAAATGCTATCTGATAATTTGGCTATGGAAATTTTTGAGTATCAATCAACAAAATCAAAAGGGAAACCTGCTCCTTTTTACATGTCAACATATATTATGGATGCCATTTGTTTAATGACCCCTTTCCCCCTAATGAAGTGGAGTTGTACCCTGACCAGTTCCGATCCAATACATTTTTACCACTCCAAATTATGGGAGGAAAATGCCAAAGATTTGTTTTATGAAATTTGTCACAACGTTGTGGTACCTGTTCACATAGCTATCTATGGCCACCCACCACCCAGGATTTCAGAAAATATTATGGGGAATTCAGGCAAACTTGCAGACTGGTTCATTGAGGAGAACTTCTCCTACATTAGAGTATTTGGTTGTTTTGTTCCTCCTCATGCCCTCCCACAATTTTTACTCGACAGGCTGGTATGCAAAGAAGTGGCATACCAAACAATAGTAGGAGGTATCAACAAGGAACTGAAAGCAGCTCAGAAAAAGGTTTGGTCAACTTTTCCCATTCAAGTTGGTATGTCACATTATTAGACTTTGGTCATTCTAAAGTCAAGGCCTCAACCCTGGAAGATGTCAAATTAGTTGACATCAAATTCAAAAAGCATGATCCACATAAGATAGCTGAAAATCGTTTGGTTAATTTTAACGTGAAGTGATACATCCATGAGAATTCTCCTTATGACGAGATGTTTAAGGGAGTTAAATATTATGAGGAATTTCAAAGCAGATTCCAGACTCTGCCTCCTTACCAACAAGTTGGTTTCTTAGCTTTCAAAAGCATAGACGAAACAATTTTCCCAAGATATTGCAAGGAGATTCAAAATCCCTTCCTTCTTCACAGGAAGCTCAACCCACATGATCTGATCCAAGTTTCTCCACTGAACACATGACTGAAGAAGTCCCAAAAAATCCAAAAAAGTTGTTTCAAGAAATAAAAGCATCACTGTCAGGGATAAATGATCCACGAGTATTAGCTCAGTTCGAAGCTTTCACGAACCCAGAACAAGTCATTCCTCATTCAATGCCGACAACTTATGCTAGCACCCCAAATACAATAGGACAAGAACATTCCACAACAATTATTTCTCCTATTACATCATTAACCCCTTTACAGACTAGCTTCGAAAATCCTAGTCCCGAACTCATTTTTGTAGGTCATCTTACTCCTATCTTTCCTGAAGAGATGCCTTCCTCAAATTTCTTTTTCAGCAAGAAACAAAAAGCTATTGTGAAAAGAGAATCTCACTAAAAGGATGGAGTAGTCACTAAAAGGAAAATATTGGTGTATGATGGGAAATACCAAGATGGTCCCGAGTTTGCGAAATAAGTTGTAGGTTCACTAAGGGCTTTTGCCACTACGAATCAATGCTCAGTGGACAATTTAACCGAACAATTGCAACAAAAATGCCTCTTGGTAGAGAAATTGCAAAAGGATATATATAGTACAGAACAAACTATTAGAAGCAGGATGAACTAGGACTTTGAACAAATCAGGGCTAGTTATCAGCATCAAATTAAGTAGTTACAAGATAACCTTGAGATGCTCTACCAGAGTTCACAGACCAACAAAGGTTTGATCAGTGTGACAATTTTATTGAGTAGTTGCAGGCCAGATTGACCCTAACAGAGAACACAACGATATATATTACTTCTTTCATAACACAAGCATCAAAAATCAATGAGAAGATGGAAGTTTCCCAGAAGGAGCTCTATCAAAAAGTAAAGGCTATTCAGAAATGCTATTAGGCAGTGGACCTTTCTCTAAAGAATATTTATGTCAAGGAAAAAGAGGCCTGTGCAACCAGGTCTAAGTTTCAAGAAGTCATCATATGAAAGCAGAGAGATAATATCCCTGGTCTTATCCCTCTCTCACATTCTGAACAAGTAAAAGGCAAAATGACCCTAAAATCCTAGGAAACAAATCTGGAAGAAGAAAATAAACTTGCCAGAGATGCAAAAGAGGCTTGTTTGGAGGCATTATCTTCAATAAATAAAAATCTAATTGAATTTGAAGGAAATAATATCTCAGAGGCATTGGGGAAGATTGAAATAGAAATGAACTAGCAAGGCTCCAGAAAGAACAAGGAAAATACTCAAGCGACCATCCAACAAATGAGCCAGATTGATTTACTTAAAATCAATGAATTGTTGGTGAATCCAAGTTCACAATATCAGGTCACAGTTGAAGAAGTGAACAAGATCCAAGAGAATCTACCAAAAATACAAAAAAAGATGTTCGCCTTTGAATTGAATGAAAGGGTCTATGTGAATTATTGCATTTTTATCTCCTTTTCGAGCGTGCATCTTCTACTTTTATTCTACTGCAAACAACGTGAGACTTATCTGTAATTGATACCTGACTTTGTTTTAACAGTTTTGTAAATATTTCTACATCATCTGACATTATAATTGTGACTCAGATAACGAGATACAACCTCTATAATGTCTTATCATGAATTTCATTTAAATATTATTTCTCAGAAAACTGAAGGTAGAAAAAAGCACTCACAAAAACACTTCATTTAAAACCTTTGATGCCTAACATTATTCTTTGAGCCTTAGAATCAATCTCAGGAACAACAAAATTCATAGGTAAAAGAGTTTCATGACATACAAGGGATCATATTATCTCATTTATGGATGCCTTTGTAGGGGGTTTGCTGCACCTTCTTCCTCAATGTAACCATTTTCCAAGCCCATTTATTAATTAATTAATGATCCAAAAGCATGTGCACTCCCAATAATGGATCAATTATATTGGGGGGAAGTAACACAGTGTCACTTGAAAGAATAGGTCCACAAAGTGCCATAGGGGTAACCATGTAAAGTGTTATAATGCAATTGTGTTATTCTTACATTCAAGCGAGATATTTATTATGTGTTTTTATTATTTTGCAGGTCTTCAATTCTTTTAATAGAAGTAGTTCATCATTCTCAAGATCTTTCTGGGCGAGAATCTAGAAGGTTTATATTTTAGGCTCTTATCTTTTTCCAGCAACCATCCCCCTGGGCCTTCAACTCCTTCTTCCCATGAAATGAGGTGCATGCCCTTCTTGGGTCACTAAAGTCAAAGGGCCTATAAGAGGTAAATATCATGGGAATGAAATGAGAGTAAAGTGATAAGTATGGTATGGAATAGTACGATAACCCCTCAAGGGACCCATAGTTGCACCCTTTCCCCAAATATTTGGCCACTTACTAGGAAATTGATGACACTCACTAAGGTGAAACATGGTCAAAAGAATAATGTCCAAGCAAGTGTTCTATAATCAAAATAAGTTTCAATACAACATGCTTAAATGCCTCAAATATTAGGGTGATTACCTGCCACAATACACGACTTGTACCGCATGGAGCAAGACCCATCTTCCTTCTAGAAGCTAGCTAGTTTGGTGGATGCACTGATGATGGATCCAAATTGTGGCAATTGAGTAGGCTTCCATATGTGAAATTGGACACTGCCATTCATTTGGTCTGTCAGAACTCCATATCCTCAAATTGAGGGCCTCGAGACATCATCTCCTCATTTATCCAAAAAAATGGGGATAACATATGGCTCCTACATGGGGACATGTGCTCGTCGTAGAGTGCATGAGAATCACAACATATCTTGGTAGACTTGTGCCATAACTGAAAAAAAAAACTATAAAATATAGGGTGATTCTATCACCCTTAATTCATACACATCAAAACCAAAAATGAAACTAATCTAGAAAAGCAAATTTTAGCATTTTTTCAAATTTTTTTAAACTAAGCATGAAATCAATATGCAAGTAGAGAAAAATGAAATATGAAATGCATCTAAACTAACATGAGAATTCAATATGAAAATGCAAGGAAAGAAATATGACCTACCTACTCACCTGGGGCCTTGGGGCCCTGAAGATCATGTGATAGATGATGTTAGGTGAAGCCATACAACTAGTGCAACCAATTGATCATGTCATCAAAGTATCTCCCTCTCTACTTAATCATGTGAAATAAAAAATATAAATCCAACTCAAAATGATCATCAGCATAAATATATATGTAATCAATCATAAAATTAAACTCATGGAAATGGGTGGGTGAGAGAAAATCCTACTGGAAATAGAAACCATCAGCTTGATCATCTTGCTTGAAAGTGTAATCAAAATCCTGATCAATCCATCTCTGAGGAGGGATACTATATGTATATGATGACTCATCTTCATTCACTCACAAATATCCACTTCTTGTTGAAGAGTGAGAGGAGATGAGAGATTGTAAAAAGACTGCATGGCTTCCCAGAGAATAATATAAGAGGTAAGAGATAGCCTCATGTCTAGAGAAAAAATCCTCCCTTGGACTTAGGAAACATTTCTTCTTTATATACAAATCCCCACCAAAGGTCTCAATATAAAAGTACTTACATTTGGTAGTGTGGACCTTAGGGTGCCCCAGGATAGCCACTACCTAGTGTCTATCAAAGTCTGAGCATGATGGTTGAAAATCATCACAAAACAAATCTGAATTATAACTCACAATGTATGGTAGAAAATCGTCCTAAAAAATGTTGCATTGGGTCATCCTTGAATGGACAGAACAAATATGTAACCATATCATCATCAATTTTCCAAACTTTTGGATCATATATGTGTGAAGACCCAGTTCTGAAGATGACAACACAAACCCCTTTGCTTGAAATCTACCCTCAATGTCGTAAATGAGGTCTCCATAAAAAATTAAATGACTAAAATCCCATGTGCATCTCCCAGTCTGTATGAAAATGTCTATATGTTCATCAACCATATCCGAGGTTTCTTTCATAAGATCATCCATATGACTGAAAAAATGACCATCTCTTTGTCCTTATGAGTAGGAAGAGCAAGGGCTATGGCAACTTCAACTGGGTCTTCAATTTATTCATCATTGGGACTAATTGCTTCTTCAACTTCATGCATAGGAGGAAAGAAAGGCATAACAACATTATCTTCTTTAGGGCGGAAACATAAATACCAATGTCTCCTTCTGCTCATCTGGATTTTTTACTCTATCAAGTTCTTCATCTTCTTGGAAACTTTCTCCATGGATATATTCTTTAATCGAGTCTTTGTTATCTTTAATAGGATCAGAGAATTCACCATCTTGATCTTGATCTCTAATGAGTTTGTATACTTCCTCGGGCATGGAGAAAGGTTCATCATCATTTGGCAAGTTTTCCCGGTACCCATACTTCTTGGTCACAACGTCGTATAATGATCTTGTTCCAAAATATGTAATGGTCACTTCCCAAGATGAGTTTAGGGTCTGCCTTTCCTCATGATTTTTGAGGATGGTGTCATACTCTTCTTCTCTCTGTTAGAAAAACTTAACCACAAAGTCCTTGTCAGGACAAAGTTGTATTAGTTGTTCACAAAACTCATAATATTATTTTGTTCTCTCCTTTAGGAACTCAAAACTTTCCTCATTGTTGTCATCAACTTCTTGTCTTTCAACAGTTGTTTCAACAAACTATGGAAGAATCATTTCTCTCAAGCCTTGAATAGGATCAAGGTCAAAACCTTCTCTCGAAAAAGCATCCTCCAGGTCCTAAATTGTATCTTCAAGACTTTGAGCTTCTCGTCCCCAATGTTTAAGGAACTCTTTGATGAGGATCATTAAAGAAGATATAATTATTGGCTTGCAATAATTCTTGATCCAATACCTTTGTTAACTTCCCAAGGACAACAAGAACAATCATAGGCATACATCCTCATGTAGCACAATCTCATAGTAGATGCATGTGGTAAACACAACAATGTGTGCTACAAATGACAATGGATTACCATCAATATTTGGGAGGACATCAAATTGGTTTATCGAGCACTTTTTTGGATATATGTCAACAACTTCAAGATCCAAGGCCTTGTATGCTTCATGAAGGCACCACATAGCCATTTTTCCATTACTTAGGGTAATACCTCATTGGATTTTCCAGATGAGGTCAAGGCCCATCAAAGGATGGAAAGGGATAAGGTGGGTTCTCAGAAAGGTGGAGTCATCAGACAAGCTAGGGAAAAGGATTTGTGATAGCTCACCAAAGTGTCATTAGTGTTCGGAAGAGGATTCAAAATCCTCCCCAACAACGACGCCAAAATGTTATCGCACAAGTTGTAGGTTGGGAAAATCTTGACCCAACCATCAAAATGGCGACAACTTTGAGAACACTTACCCACTGTCACCTTAGGCAGGTATTCTCATCACTTTAGAGATGACAAAATTACCTCAAGGGGGAAATCTCGGGGACCCTAGGGGGAAAGGAGATGGAAAGTGTGATGTATGAATGGATTCCCCTATAGGTTAGGTTGTTATGTGTGGATAAGGGCTTGAATAAGGTCTTAGTGGTTTCCAAAGGTTTCCAAGAAGTAGTATACCTTGCAAATGGTAATTGTACCTGCCCGAGACACAAGGAAAATGAAGATACGAGCCCAAATATATGACGGACCGGAAAGTTAGGCTTGTTGATCATCATTTCAGAATTTAGTAGCAATATATATCAGCAATGAAAATGATAAATGAATGCTGCAAACAAGTTTCTAAAAGTCTAGTTGAAAGAGCAAGATCTAAACTAGAAACAACTAGATCAACTCAAGTACGATAGCATTAGACTTTAGCAATGAAACACGGTTGTTACAGAACTAGTATTGCAGAGATATTATTCAACCTCATTGTTTGTAACAAAAAATGTATTACAGAAAGAAAATCATCCACCCAAACATCCTCAAAATCTACCAAAATATGTGTTAGGCCTAGTAGGTTATGTGGGCAAATTCTAGGCAAATTTGGGAAGTTGAATTAAGAATTATTTGAGAAGTTTGATTAGGGTTTATGCAACCCTAACGGTTGTAGATAAGATGTTATAATAGAATTAATAAACACTTATCCAATTGAGATTCCCTACGGACAATAGCAAGCCTATAACATCAAAAAAAGAAATCAATTTGAACAAGTTGATTCCTTCATATTTTCATATTTTCACTTATCCCAATAAAACAATTTTATTTCTCCAATGCAAATTGAAAATGATTAGTGCCTTAATATTAGGCCTTGGGGTCAAATAAAATGATGACTATGCTAAATACTTTGGGGTGTAAATCCTTTTACTCCCCAAGGCAAGCTATGTCCACTATGGAATACTAAGAGAGTGTAAGCCCTTTTACCTCTCAAAGAAAAACCTTATGCAACAATATGACCTTGTATGTAGGAGCTTGATCCACAAAGAACCTAGGGGTGTAAGCCTTTTTACTCCCTAGGGTATGTGAAAAAAACAAATGTGAGCTTGGAGGGTGTACGCCCTTGTAGTTCTCCAAGAAACCTTGGAATTAATGACCTTTCACAAGCAAATAAATGAATCTTTGGGAGGGTGTATGCCTTTATACTCCAACAATAACCAACAATGAGTAATAAAGAACTAGTGTATGCATATTTTTCCTTACCAATTCCAAGCAAAGATATATCAAAACCCAAGTTCACCATGCAAATCATTATACAAGAGAAAATATTAAACCTTCAAGAGGTGCGCATAACTTCCTCTCATCCATTCACCAAAAGATAAAACCAAAATACAATTTCACAAGAGAGAAACACCATAATTCCCAAGAATAGCGAAAATTTCAGCCAAGTCCTTCTCACAATGGGAGAGTTATGTTATCAAATGAGATTCACATGATCTCTATTTATACAAAATGTTTAAAACATAGTTTGTCCACTTAGTTAGGGTAAAACATAAGATAAGGGGTGAACAACCCTTATCTTACCCCTTAAACCAAATAATAATATTTAATTTTCACCTTTGCACATTAGAAACCCTAAAACAAGATGATGTCACCCCTTTAGGGGACGTTTTGACACTTTTCCAAGTCACTGGGGAATAAAGTGGAGGTCATTGGGGCTCTTAGAGCCTCCTCTTCATGTTCAAAGGTCGATCCATGTCTCCTCTTGTCAAATCATTCCAAGTGTCACTATGCAACAACTCCATCACCACCAACCCTAGCCCTAGGTGACATCAAGCCTCAAAAAGTGACGTTTTATTCCTCACGGGAAAGTCATTTGGAATGTGAGGGATAGGTAATTTCTTGCAAGGTGTCTTATATGCCTCCAAAGGAAATTCATCATGATCACCATGTGGGCCCTTGGAATCCAACCTGTTGGCTTCAAGCCCCATGGAAGCCCAATATAGGCTTATTCCTCCAAAATTGCCCACCAAATGAGGTCCTGCAAAACAAATAGGCGCGCCATCTAAGGATCTCAAGTCAAATTATCATGGAAAGTGAAAACCACATCTAATAAACAAGGCACCTAAACATGTACATCAAAAATACCTCATCAAATTAAACAAATGCTCCAATACCCTATACAATTGACCAAGTTTAGGTATGGGAGGGGTGTCATGAAATTCCTATTGGGTAGACAAAAACCCTCAAGTAGGGGATGCTCCCAAGGATGCCCCTTAAAGGTCATGTAGTGTATGATGAGGTGTATAGGGGATTATAATTCATAGGTCAATGAGTTTCATGACATACAAGGGATCGTATTATCTCATTTATGGGTGTCTTTGTAGGGGGTGTGTTGCACCTTCTTCCTCACTGCAACCTTTTTCCAAGGCCATTTATTGCCATTTATTAATAAATTATTGATCCAAAGATATGTGCACCCCCAATAGTGAATCAATTAACTAGGGGGGAAATAACACAGTCTCACTTGAAAGAAGAGGCCCACAAAGTGTCATAGGGGTAACCATGTATGTGTTATAAAGCACTTATGTCAGTCTTACATTCAAGCATGATATTTATTATGTGTTTGATCTTTTTCAGGTATTCAATTCTTTTAAGATAAGCATTTCATCATTCTCAAGACCTGTCTGGGCGAGAATATAGAAGGTTTATATTGTAGGCTCTTATCATTTTCCAAAAAATATCCCACTGGGCATTTAGCCCCTACTTCCCATGAAATGAGGTACATGCCCTTCTTGGGTCACTAAAGTCAAAGTGCCTAAAAGAGGACAATATGATGGGAATGTAATGAGAGGAATGTGATAAGTATGGTTGGGAATTGTACGATAACCCCTCAAGGGAACCCTGATTGCACCCTTTCTCGAAAGGTTGGGCACTTACTAGGAAATCGATGACACTCACCAAGGTGAAACAGGGTCAAAAGCATAATGTCCAAGAAGGCATTCTATAGTCAAAAGAAGTTTCAATACAACATGCTTAAATGCCTAAAATATTATTACTTGCCACAATACTTGACTTGTACCGCATGGAGCAAGACCCATCTTCCTTCTAGAAGCTAGCTGGTCTGGTGGATGCACTGATGATGGATCCAAATTGTGGCAATAGAGTAGGTTTCCATATGTGCAAGTGGACACTTCTAGTCATGTGGTCTCTCAACACTCCATATATGGAACATGAGGGCCTCTGGACATCATCTCCTTAGTTATCTGACAAAATGGTGATAACAAGTCAGATTGCAGGTTGCAAGTCAGATCTAGCATCAGAATTTGAGATAAAGGATATCAGACCGATGCATTATTTTCTAGGAATTGATGTTTAGCAATGATTGGGTGAGACCTTCCTCAGACATGGGAAGTACACTCTAGATATCCTGAAGAGATTTAGGATGGAGCAAAGGAGACCGATGTCCACTCCGATGGTGACCAAACCGAAGAATATTGATCCTTTAGAGTCATAACCGACATACCCTGGACGTTATAGGGAGTTGATTTGATTGTTGATGTATCTATTCAACACTCAACCATATATCTTCTTTGCTTTCAATACCCTGAGCCAATTCATGGTGGAGTCGAGAGAATTTCACTGGGTGGAAGGAAAGCACATGCTTAGATAATTTCAGGGCATAGTAGGATATGGATTGCAGTACTGTGGTGGAGATGGTGTGAGGTTGCATGGGTTCTCTCATTCAGATTAGGCAGGAAATGATACAGATCAGAAGAGCACTTCTCGATGTTGCTTCAGTTTGGGGTCAATAGTCATTTTCTGGTTCAACAAGAGGAAAACCTCAATAACACTAAGTTTAACAGAGGAAGACTACATGGAGACCACTCTAGCTAGTTTTTAAGCCATTTGGCTTCGTAAGCTACTCACAGGATTGTTTGGTCAAGATCTTGAGCCAAAATTGATCCACTATGATAACCAAAGTTACACAAAACTCTGAGAGAATCCAGTGTTTCACAACAATTCAAAGCACATTGAGATCATATACCATGTCATCAGAGATAAGGTGAATAAGGGAGAAATTTAGCTCCAATATATTCCTACAGAGGAGCAGTTGGCGTACAATTTAACCAAGCCCTAGGTAAAAGGAAAGCTCGTCTTCTTTTGATACAAGCTTGGAGTGGTGGAGAATACCTTCCTCTCTAAGAGGGAGTATTAGTGTTTGTAGCTCAGACATGTATCTCCGCAAGGGTGTTTACTTGTGGAAATAGTCATGAAATGTATCCTATACCTTTCATAGAGTTCACTTTATTAATTTATTTATAAAGTGAACGTATTTTATTAAAGTGACTTTTAATTAATAAAGTGATTAAGCTAAAGTCACTTAATGATTTAATTAAAAGAGATTCGTTGATCTCACAATCTTATCTTGATCATTGATATCATAATCTCTAGATCGGGTAAATAGGTTAAGTCAGAAATACAAAAGACAAAGAGAGTAAAGGAAAAATACATAAGAGAATTCATTTTCACAAGTCACGTGAGGTGAAGGAGAGAAAAATCAGATCTGACTTTTCAGCATTCGCGAGAAAGAGGGACATGTATGACATGCATCCCAAGCCAGCACACACATCCCAAGAAAAGGGATCATGCACTCCAAGGCAGCATAGGAAGATCTGTATAGCAGCATACAGATCCACATGTGTGGGTTGCATGTAACATTTATTACAAAAGGTAAAAATCCGTATGAAAAAATTCAGAGATCTATTGCACACAAATCACGACGCTATAATATTTCAGGTTGGTACATTTTTTGTTGTGGTTTTTCTTTCTCAAAGCCATTTTCCCTATGAGGGGAGCTCTTGTAAGTTCCAAAGTTATTTGAATGAAGAATTGATTTGGAATAGCAAAAAAAAATGTGTATTGTGTATGCTTGCTTTTCTCGTTTTCCGTTACATGCAAGAGTTAATAATTTCAGCAAAGAAATTAGATTTGATCTATTTACTTAGTTAGTTGATTTTGGAGAAATTAAGATTTCCCACCATAATGAACTAGCTGCTTGGTGTTAGTCTCACTTCAATAAGTTGATAAAGAAATAAATTAATGGATGACCCTTATAATGCCATGGACTAGTGTCCCTTTGTTATACCTTGACCTAGTTGGCCCTGTACTTTGGCTGGCACCAGTCAGGACCAACCATGATATGATATGATTGGTCGTATTAACTAACTTTGCACTTGAGATGTGTTATGCCCAACTTATAGTGATATCTAAGGAGATGATGTGTCAAGTCCCTCGAGTTGCAGACATGGAGTACTGAGAGACAGTTTTACCAAAAGTTTCCACTTGCGCAAATAGAGACCCACCTCACCACCAGATCTCTAGGTTCATCACGAAAATATCCACCACATCAGTTGGTTTCTGGAAGACATTGGGTCTTGCTCCATGAGTTACAAGTCAAGTATTATGGTGAGTGTTATCTCAATATTTGAGGCATTTGAGTTTGTTGCATCTATTATTTCTTTTGTTTATGGGATGTTTGCTTGGACATTATTCTCTTTACCATGTTTCACTTTGGTGGTTGACATTGCACCCTAGTAAGTGGGTCACCCTTAGGGATAGGTATGCTACTGGGGGGTTCTTTTAATGAGTCATCGTTCCATTCCCAACCATACTTGTCACTTTCCACATTTCATCCCCTCATCTCCTCACCTTTTTGGATTTTCGAGTGTACTGACCCAAGAAGGGGTTGTCACTCATTTCATGGGAAGAAGGGGTTTAAGGCCCAGAGGCTTGTATATGGAAAAAGATAAAATATAATCATTAAACTTCTAGATAATCTCGCAAGTATCTCAAGGACAATGAAATTTCTCTTGTAAGAAACTTTTGGGACCCGTAAAAGAATAACTAATAAAAACTTTCAACTAGGGTGGAGGATGTGTGGGAACTATTTTTATTGCTTAGGTAGAAGCCCTAGACATGTTTCCAACTTGGGGGAGAAATATGTGACCAGGGTAGAGTCAAGGTGGGCACAATTTTTCATCTTTAGGTAGAATCCCCACTTTTGCTTCAACCTGGAAACATCCTAAAAGAATAAAAGGCAATAAATGGCCTTAGAAAAAGTTTGCATTGAAAATGAAAGTGCATCACACCCTCTACAAAGGCACCCATAAGTGAGACACTACAACCCCTTGTATGTCATGAACCCCATGACCAAAAGTCTTCCCTCCATCTATGACATCTCATCCACATGACTTAGAAGGAGGTCCCCTCAGGAAAAATCCCTAAACTTGAGGTATGATTCACCCAATAGGTCGTTTTGACAACCCTCCCATAGCTAAACTTGGTAAATTGCATAGGGTCTTTGAGCATTGGTTTATTTTGATGAGGTGGTTTGGATGTACATGCTTAGATGGATATGTTATTGATTTGATTTACTCATCATGATGCATTTGACTTTATATCATTGGACGACGTATCCATGTGCCTTTGCAAGACCTAGTTGGTGGACAGTTTTGGAAGACCAAGCCTAGCTTGGGTTTCCATGGGGCTTGAAGCCCACAGGCTGGATGACAAGGGCCCACATGCCAGATGATGAAGAAATTCCTTTGGAGGCCTAGAAAACATCATGGAGGAACTCACCTATACCTTACCACCAAAACGATTTGCCTAAGGAGGCCAAAACATCACCTTTGAGGGCTTGACGTCATATTAGGGCTAGGATTTGATGGTGATTGAGGACACTTGGAATGTTTTGAAGGAAATAACCCTTGGATGATGTAATAAAGGCATGGGTTGAATACCATTGACCTTTGGAGGCCTAGTGTTTCCTTCTCCAACTCAACGATTTGACCAAAAGTGCCAAATGTTTCCCAAGAAGGGGGTGACGTCATGTTTTTTAGGGTTTCTCTTATGTGCAAAGTATGGATTAAATAATAATATTTTTGTAAGGGTTTTTGAGCCCTTTTGTAGTGTTTTACCCTAATATTTGTGGACAAACTATGTTTAGAGGATTTGTATAAATAGAGATGATCTCTATTCCATTTTTCATATAGCTCTCCCATTTGGAGAAGGATACTTGTTTGAAATTTGTACCCTAATTGATGAATTTCTCTTTATCTCTCTTGGTTACATTATCTTTTGATGGTTTATCTTTTCTATTGGATGGATGGATGATGCGCTATCTCTCTTGGAGGCTTGTTTCTTGCTTTATGGTGGAATTTGCTTCGTGGATTAGGGTTTCATCTTGTTAATGCTTCAAATAGGTAAGGATTTCATGTTTACTGCTCTCTTTTCTTGGTTGTAAGGTTAATGTGATGATTTATTGGGGAGTTTAAGGGCATAGAACCCCCTCCAAGTCCACTTTCATTTTTTGAAATAATTTTGGTACAAAGAATACTAGGAGTAAAAGGGCTTACACCCTCCTAGGTTTTCCTTGTTGGTTAGGGTTTGCCTTGGGGATTAAAAGGGATTACAAACCCAAAGAAGTAACTCATCCAACTTGTTTAATAAATAGACTCCATTTACCCAATATAAAGACACTAATCTTCATGCATTGGAAAAATAAATCATTGTATTGGTCATCGTAAAAAAATTGAGATATTCAGATCGTCTAAGTTGGAATATTTTCTCTGTGTTCTAAGATTTATAAGGCCACAAGCGCGTTTTATTTCTCCAATTAATTCTTGACGTTGTTACAACTTTAATCTATAGCCATTAGGGCTGCAAAAAACCCTAAACAATTTTCTAAATAATTCTATTTTCAACCGTCAAAAGTTGCTAGTAATTCCCCCCTATAATCTACTAGATCCAACAAACTTTTTGGGTGGATTATTTGCTAGTTTTGGTGGATGATATTTATGATGTAACAACTTGTTTTATACAAACATAAGGCTACAATTATATCTCTTCAACACTTGTTTATGACAACTTTGCATTTATGCTAAAGTCTTGCTCTTTCAATCTTGAGTTGTACTCGTTATACCTAGCTTAAGCTCTTGTATCATTTACATGACTTTTAGCATCTTTTTAGAAGATCTAATAATGATTTGTTCGTTGATATATATTTTTGTTGACTACTGAAAATAGGGAAAACAATTGTAACTTGCTTTTCCACCTAACATATAACTCGTATAGTTGGCTTTCTTGTGTCTCGGGAAAGTACAAACACTTTCCGCACGTACCCAAAGACTTGGAAACCTCAAACCACTTCCGAGATGTGTCATAAAAGCCATATTCCACATAGAAACTTGACCTATTGAGGAATTTATCTCACCATCTCACTTTCCATATCATTTCCCCTTAGGGTCACCTGGGATTACCCCCTTGAGGTGATCACTTCACCTCAAAAGTGATGGGAATACCTATCTGAGGTGACAATGGGTAGGTGTTCTCTTAGTTATCATCATATTTTGGTTTGTTTCAGGCTTTGCACAACCTACAAATTGTACAATAATATTTTTTCATTGTTGTCGGGGAGGATTTTGAATCCTTTTTTGAACCCTAATGACACTTTGGCAAGCTTTCCCAAAGCCTTTCCCTAGCTTTCCTAGAAACTCCATTGAAGGACTTTATCCTTCCACCCTTGATGAGCATTAGTCTCATCTGGAAAATCCATTGAAGTAATATCCCAGTGATGGAAACATGGATTTGTGGTGGTTTCATGAAGCATACAAGGCCTTGGATGTTGAAACTATTGATGAGTATCCAAACAAGTGCCCAATAAACTAGTTTGATTTTCTCCCAAAGTTCGATGGAAATCTATTGTCCGTTGTAGCACACGTTGTTGAGTTTACCAGATGCATCTACTATGAGAGTATACAACATGAGGATGTATGCCTACAGTTGTTTTTTTTGTCCTTGGGAAGTATTCTTGCAAGACAAGAAGAATATCTTCTTTAATGATCCTCATCAGAGAGTTTCTTAAACATTGGGGACCGAAAGCTCAAAGTCTTGACTAGTTGTAGCATACTCAGAGTGATCTTCAGTCATCCCTTGATACATACCCTTTTGGGGATGCATATTTGTTCTGTGAGGATTTTAAGCCATTATGCTCAGATTTTTATAGAGACTAGGTCGTGTTTGTTAAGGTTTAAGGTATTATTAGGTTTCTTTTCAATTTACTAGATAACCATAACATAGATAGGATCATTGAGAGAAACAAAATCACAAGATACACAACATTTATCCTGGGAAACACTCATGGGGGAGAAAAACCAATAAAAAATTCCTTAATATAGATAGCCAATACAATGCCAAGACAATAGACCAAACACTAGAGAATATCATCCACTGAGCAATGCACCTCTCTCTTCCTTCTTCTCCCAACTGTAGCTACCAAACTTGTGCACTAAGTGAGAGATCAAATAAGGCATTGGCTTCCTTTATTTATACAAACTAGCAGGTGTTGGAAAGGTGTCTCTTCACTAGGTAGGGTCTACTTGTCTTCTTAGTGGTTAAAACCACTTTAATTAGCCTAGGGGCTGACTTATCAATTTGCAAAATGTATTTAGGGTTTGACCAAGACACAAAATGGGATTTGGTCAATTACAATGCTTGGAATGATCAATCCACAAAAGGGGATTGATCGAAAGAATAATAACTCAATAATAAATAGAATACTCTTTGTAGTTACAATATTTCAATAGTGGCCAACCCAAAGAAGTATGAGGTCCACACTACCAAACATAAATACCTTCATATTGAGACTTTTGGTGGGGATTTGCAGACAAAGAAGAGACATTTCCTAAGTCCTATGGAGGAGTTTTTCTCTAGACATGAGGTTGTGCCTTCCCCCATTTCCTCTTGTTTGGTAAATCAACAATTCTTCTTGGGATCCTTTACCTCCTCTCAACATTCAAGGAGCAGTGACATTTCAAGCGAAGATGAAGAACAATCCCTTGCGGATGAAGACATCGTTTAAGAAAATCCTATTGATTTGTTGGGACTAGATCTCGTTGAAATGTCTCATAGAGTAAATTCCTTATGTGCCATGATCGCAAAGAAATATGGTTTCGATGATGAATAAGACTCCCATGAAATGCACCATGTTGAAGATATGATTGAATTCTCCTTGACTTATGTTCCTGCTACACACAAAGACAAGGAGATGGTCAATTTTAAAGATGCAGATGATCCTTCGTATACATACAATAGTCTCATTCAGAGATGGATCAATCAGGATGATGGTTTCTCTTTTTAACATGATTTCCTCCCTCCCACCCTTCTCCATCTATTTCATTGCATGACTAATTATGTATGTATTTATACTCATGATTATTATATGTTTAAATTATCTTTGTTGTATCACATGATTAAGCACAGGGGGAGATACCTTGATGAAATGATGAACAACTGGTTGCATTGGTTGTACGACTTCACCTGACATTTAAGGACCTGATCTTTAGGGCCCGAGGGCCCCAAGTAAATAGGAATGTCATTTTGGATTTCCTACATTTTAATCTTGATTGCTCATGCTAGTTACCTACATTTCATATTTCATTATGCTCTACTTGTATATTGATTTTGTGTTTAGTTTAGAAGTTTTTGAAAAAATGCTAAAATTTTATATTCTAGATTAGTTTCATTTATGGTTTTGATATATATGGATGAAGGGTGATATAAACACCCTAGATTTTACATTGTCATGTTTCAGTGTAGGCATAGGTCCACCAAAAGATGTTTTGGTTCTTATGCACTCTACAATGAGAACATGTCCCCAAGTAGGAGCCATATGTTATCCCCAACTTCTAAGGACAACTAAGGAGATGTTGTGTCAAGGCCCTTAGGTTGTAGACATGGAGTACCGAGAAACATGTTGACCAATAGTGTCCACTTGGATAGACATAGACCCACCTCACCACCACATCTCCAAGTTCATCATGACAGTATCCACCACATTAGCTGGCCTATGGAATACATTGGGTTTTGATCCATGAGTCACAAGTCAAGTATTATGGTGAGTTTCATCTCAAGATTTGAGGCATTTGAGTTTGTTGCATCTATTATTGTTTTTTATTATGGGAAGTTTTCTTGGACATTATGCTCTTTTCCATGTTTCACTTTGGTGGTTGACATTGCACCCTAGTAAGTGGGTCACCCTTAGGGATAAGTCAGCTACATGGAGGTCATTTTGGTGAGGCATCCACAGGGAGGCTTAATATTGCTCATCTCCCCTTTCAATTCATCCACTCCAGATCTTCGGTGTTTTCTGGTAGGGGATGGGCTTGAACTACTATGTGCTTCCTTATCAGAATGCTTTGGTGAGTGACAATGATGTCTGATACCACTCCTCGATATTCTTTTTCTCTCAGGGGTCCTGCGACTCCCTGTTTTTCTTGTGTCACTCTCCTTTTCCAATTTCCTTTCTATTCTTTCTAGGCTCTTCAACATCTTTAAGTTGAATTCACCCTGCCGATCCCTGACCCTCATGAGATTTCGACTATCGGCTCGGCAAGCCTGGGCATCTTTTTGCAATCTTTCAATGATTTTCATCACATGCCCTTCCTTATCCAATTCTCTTCCGTGCCCATTGGAGTTCGATCCTTCGACTCCCAAGTTGACATCCCTTCCTTCTCTTTCATTCTCTGAATTGGAGGCAATCTACACCTCTTCCATTTCTATACTTAGCATTGATTTGCAGCTATCTTGACACTCTTTGAACTCTACACACACAATGTGTAGTCAACCGAAGTTTGTTAGGCCTTAAACCCTTAATAAAACTACAACATTCATAAACCAACATGAATAAGAAAATGTTTCGATTCCATGAATTTTCTGAGCTTTGTTTGGCTTTGCAATTTCCGGCGATAGCCCCGTTTTCTTAGTCCCCAACCCATGCGTCCATGGGTCGTGATCAAATGCTAAAATTCTAGGTGCTACAAGGATCTCCAAACGAAACTTTGGGTTTCGGGATTTCGAGGCTTCGGGGTTTCGGGTTTCGGGGTTTTGGTCCCGGAGGTTCACGATGCAGTGACTCCAAATCTCTTGTCACTTCAATCCACGAATTTCGATACATGAGTTCTTGTACGAGATCCAACGATCCTCGATGATTTGGATCTAATGGTCCAGATCTTTCCTATGTTTACACCTATCAAAGCTCTTCATCCCTAACTTCGTCGCTAGTTGGATGGATCCGACGGCTCATGGGATTTCAACACTTCTTCCTGGAAGTGCTCCATTGTCCGATTCTACCCTTGTTAATCTCTTTCGCAATTTGGGACTTAGAGTGACCAAGAATTTGGCTTGTGCTCCGAGTTCCCGATCCTTGAATTCACGAAATGATCCAACAGTTCAAACCAACCACGATCAATGACCCATGTTTATTATGGATCCTAGGGTGGTGAGTTTCTCCATCCACTAAACACCTTGCAACTTTTGGCCATCTTACGACCCTCACAATTTCGCGAGTTCTCCACAGAGAATTTTGACCGTCCAACTCTGCTTCTCAAGGACTTCTGGCCAATGACTTGGCACCCTCCTTCTGAACATTCATCTACTTGATCCAACACTTCTGGTGTGGATTTATCTCTCTCCCTTTGGCCATATACCACACCGGTTGTAGTTTTATAATATT
>ML835111.1:2013-13947 GCA_009831015.1 Picea engelmannii
AAGTTAAAATTCACATTGCAACTGTTTTAGCATTTTTAAAGTTCCAAGTTCGAAATTCATCGTGCCTCCGGGTTTGATGAGATAACTATAAGAAGAAAGACAACTTGTCTTTTTAGTATCCCCATAAAGATATCAAAATGATGATTTAGACACAATAAAAATAGAAGAAGTTTAAATGTTGTACGATTTGAACTTTTTGGGTATTCATCATTGGAATTTGGTTTTATAATTTTTGGTCAAATTGTAATTTTCTATTGTTGAAATTGTATTTTTAAATGCATAAACTGATTCAGTGTCCTCAAATACCCCTATTTCATCTAGATAGTGCAATCTTAACCACTGGTATCTGCAATTACAACAATTCTTTTGAATTTTTCAGTTAAAAAAAAAAAAAAAAACATTTCTTTTGAACTTTTCATCGGATGTTGGGAAAAGCATTGGGAAGAATGTGACCGGAAAATGTTCAAATCATTACATTCTTAAAAAATGCTTTAAATATATACCAAACAAAATAAATAGCAATTTGGAGAAATATTGGAATATTTTATGTTGAAATAAATAAAAAAATCTCCTAAGGAAGAAGTTATACTACAATTGAAGGTAGTATTTGGTTTCATGTATGAAATTAAGGCTAAATGCTACTTAAAAGCACATGATCTCATTGTTATGGTCTTAGCGATGATAGTCGACATATTGACCTTCTTATGGATACTATCTAGGTTGAAACCACCTTTTGATTATGGAAGATGACCTAAAACTGTTTGTAATTGGTTATGAGCTCATCTTCCTCGAATGTAAGGAAATATGTCAACAACCCAAGACCCATAAGCATCTATTAGGAGTGGAATTATGTTCCCATACGAACCATCAATGGGTTATTTCAGGGGGTCAAGTTTTGTTTGCACACAATGATGTTGTTGCATGTTGGTGTCTTGAGATTGTATCAACAAAGGTTAGGTTGGTATCCCTGAGTATCGTAGACTTTATCCTATTTTGGAAAAAAAAAATATTAAATTTTCACTTAAACTAACCAATTTGATTTGTCAAACATGTGTTAAGCCATTTGACGATGGAGAGAAACCAACTCTGGGAGGTCAAATATCTTCCCTCGCATATACACACAAGAACTCTACACCCACCAAATATTTAACTTGATTTTTTGCATGGCGATGCTCCATCCAAACTTAAGCCACCTTGATTAATCTACAAAACTACTAACTAAGATTTCTTACTAACTAGGATTTCTTAATCTTATATTTGTATGTAGAGTGTACTATTGCCATGATATGACATGACATGGCATGACATGATAATGAGTATAAAATATATGATATGATATCTTGATCTACACTTTGTCTTTAACTTAATGTTCTTTTCATACTTTCATGCTTATTATTTTCTTTTCATTCATGGATGAGGGATTCACGTTTGAGGATGAAATAATTTTTTTTTTTTAAATCAAGAGCAATCAATAACTGGCATTTCAATAATCTCTTACATCACCCTATATTATTTTCATTTGATAAGTAGGGGAATAACCATCCCTTAATAAGCTTATGGGGTTGATTGCCTTCCATTGCCAATTTTCACCATGCTTGGGTATTGAAATGTCCCTTTTTTATTTTCATTTCAACTTTTTTGACTTTTACTTTTTGTAGAGACCATCTTTAGTGACTAGGTGAATACCTTTATGTAATATGTCTTATTCATCACACTAGTTCGTGAGAATAGCCACGAACTTAGTTACTTCAGTAGATTTCAAGCTCTTCATTCTTTATTATTACCTTTAGACGTTAATGAAATAAAACTAAATATACCCTAGACCTCACAACAACCAACAATCAAGATCACTTCAAAAGGGTGGCCATTGTTAAAAATCAAATTAAAACCAAACCTCAAAAAGCAGTAGCTATTGTAGGAAATAAAAATGAAAGAAATATACTGAAGCAAAATAAATGACAAAGACTAATCTAACAAAGAGGGGAAATCGTACATATTAAAATAACCATATCATTTACTACTATAACCATTTAGTTGCACAATCGATCATGCATAATCATAGTGCCAATGCAACCAACTAAGGAGATGAATAATGCCCAAAAATATTTTCAAGGATTTCACAGATAACTTAGTCTAACACGTTGTTGATTAAAATATCGGGGAGGATAAGCATGCCATTGAGGTGGTTTGATGGGTCCCTTGAATGTGTTTTAATACCCTTGTTGTCCTATTAACATCGCATTAGGATTTCTCTACCGATGAATATGAAAATGACGTTTTTTTTTTTCTAAGTCGAGTTTTTGAGCCTTTTGATTCCACAATCATGGTGTTGTAGCATTAGCATTCAACATCCTTTAATTATTCCATTGATCAATCAACAAAAAATAACTCTGTAGAGATGAGCCAACAAATAGAACATAGTGTGAATCTTTGTTGTTGATACACAACAAACAACCGCTTGATTTCTCTAATGTTGGGAGTCAAAATGAATTGAAGAGAATGCAACTAGCTAATAAATAAAACGAGCACTCAACTATAGGGATATTGCATGGCTGAGTTATCCAAGCAATTATTCCATTCCAACAATTTATTTAACATAGATAGAAGAAAAGAAAACATTCACAGTGCTGAATCACACAATAATTAACCACCACAGAGAATTTAAATGCACCAGAGACACATAGATTTTTTCCCTGGAAACCCAATGGGAAAACTAACATTTAATGGGGATTTGATTCTTGCTCAAGAATTTTAACAAAAGGTGAGTTATACATTCTCAAATGAGATCCCGATGCATTCTTACTCACTAGCAACAATTTGTAGATGGCTTTGACTCATGGACAATATTTTGCTTATGCTTGGCCATGTTCAATGGCTCCTTCATCCTCTAATATTTGAGTAGATTGCCTCTTCATGCGTTCTTCCTCTACTACTACTGCGCTTCTTCTTCCCAAGATTCAATTCTCCCTTCTTCATTGGTTGTCTTCATCAAGTAAGGCCCTCCTTTGTTATAGAGTTGCATTGGAAGACCAACAATCAAGGTGATTTGTTTCACCTTCTCGAGGTTTTTCGACCTTTTGTCTTCAAGCTGATTGTTGATTTCAAACTTTGCCTAAATTTAATTTATAATGTTTGGATGAGGAAATATTTTGGGTCAATATGTTTGGTCTATTTTTATGGATAAACTCTCTATCTTGAGTTTTTGATATTACAAGCAATATCAATTATGAAGAAACCTTTGTTTGATTTGAGTTGAATCTTATATTGTAATGTTCTGGAAGTTTGGTTAACTTTCCATTTTGTTTGTGAAGGTAAAGCATTTGTGTTGACGACGAGAAAGAGCACACTTGTTGACTAAAATATGATATGATATGATAATGGCCACAAAATATATTTATGTTTATATGTGTTATCTCTACCCACAGTCAACATGATTCCATTAAATCATCTAGGTGATTGTAGAGGTTGGAKATTATTAAGTAAATTCCATTTCCAACTATTTGTGATCTTCTCTTCCACTTCCACCATTTTCCAACTCCTAAAACCATCTRCATGAAGCTWCTCTTCCTTCCTTTTATATCCCACATCAATTGGGCTAGGTCCATAGGRGTATAAATGTTCTTACAAGCCATTGMCATTATGTAGAGATGGTTCTCTCTCAATTCAATGCAAAAAACTTGCAACCATTCTTGTCATTGAAATAGTTTATCCTTAGTATTTTAATCTTGGAATTATATCAATCACAAAGCTACTCCACAATCCAATCAAATAGAGATGCTTAGTAAGTTGGAACAATTCCCATAAATATTGATGGCAATGGTCCATAATTAACCATACTCRTTGAATAGAGGAATATACATTAGGTCATAATAGTAAACATTATTCGAAGAAGATAGGTGTATTCACATGGACATAAAGAAGAAAGAAAAATTTGAGCATGCATGTTTCCACAATTAGTCATAATGCCAAAATATTTCTGGATCAACACTGTGTGTGGAGTTTTTTGAAACGTCCAACGTTTCGAGGAGACACTCCACCCATCATTAGGAACATTAAAAAAAAAAAAAAAAAAAAAACCCAAAGAGCAAGCAACCAAATAAACAATTGATGAAATGTAAGTGGAAAAGAATGAGCGGAGCAACCATGGTATCGTCAAGTATTATTGGTAAATCTGGAAACTAATATAGAATAACTTTTATTTAAAACTATTGAGAGCCCCTTATCATTGGAGGAAGAGAGGCGGCTTGGTGAGCTGGAAACAAACATGAATAACTTTCTCCACTGGGAGGAGGATGCTTGGCGAATCCGAAGTAGGGTTACTTGGATTAAAAGCAGAGACTCTAATACAAAATTTTTCCATAAAATGGCTAGCTTCAACAGGAACCGAAAACACGTCTGGGAGATTTTAAATGGCAATGGAGATAACATTACTGATCAAAAGGCGATTAAAGAGGAGGTTGTTAACTATTTCAAACAATTTTATAAAGAAAAAGAGAGAACTAACTATAATGATTTGGTCAGGTTTTCCAGCCTTTACCCAAGAATGGTGAATGAAGAAGAAGCTGAGTCTCTCTTCAAACCTGTAACCTTGGAGGAAATTAAATCTGTTCTTGAAAACTTCAAAAAAGAAAGAATCCCTGGCCCTGATGGGTGGACAACAAAGTTCTTTCTTTTCTTATATGATCTTGTGGGAAGTGATTTTCTTGAGATGGCGGAGGACTCGAGGAGAAAAGGTCATCTTTGTGGAGGTTTAAATTTTACTTTTCTGGCTCTCATCCTGAAGGTAAACAAACCGGTCTCCTTCTAAGACTACCATCCAATCTCCTTATGTAATCTAATTTATAAGGTGATCTCAAAAATTCTTGCAAATCAGATAAAACCGATATTGTCAAAGTGTCTATCTTTAGAACAATTGGGATTCTTGAAGGGTAGGAGGATTCAAGACGCAATTGAGACGGCATATGAAAGCCTCCACGGTATATAAAAAAAGAATATGAAATCTTTGGTATTGAAGTTGGATCTTAAAAAAGCCTATGATAGCATAGACTGAGAGTACTTAAGGCTAGTTTTACTCACAATTGGTTTCAGAGTTAAGCTAACAGACTGGATAATGTGTTGCGTAACTAGTGCCAGCTTTGCAGTTTTGATTAATGGGGAGGCGATGGATTACTTCAAGGTTTGGAGGGGGCTTCGTCAGGGATGCCCATTATCCCCATATTTGTTCATCATGATAATGGAAGGGCTCATCTTGATGCTATCCAAAAGTAGCGCTGATCACAGTATTTCAGGTATAAAAATAACAAAACTATTAAAAAATGTCCATTTAATGTTTGTTGATGGCGTTCTTGTAATGTCAAAGGCATATCCGTTGGAGTGGAGAGTGATCTTAGACATTCTTCAGGCTTATTGTCATGCTTATGGTCTATGCATAAACTCTTCGAAAACTACAGTCCACTACTGGGGGCTTAAGGAAGCAGAGCTAAGTCCTTTAAAAAACATCTTATGGTTTACCTTTATTGATTTGAGTTATGGTTTCAAGTACCTAGGATACTACCTAAATTCGGGTTTCTCAAAATCTGATGATTGGAGCTGGCTGGTGGCAAAAATCGAAAAGAAAATCGGGTTGTGGTGTAATAAATGGATATCGCTTGGAGGTAGATTTATCTTGGTAAAAGCAGTGCTGGGAAGTCTTTCAGTGTTCTGGATGTCCATGGAGGTGATTCCAAGAACGATTTTAAATAAAATCCATAGGTTAAGTTTCGCTTTCCTATGGAGTGGACATAAGGAAAAGTTTCAATTCCATCTCTGTAGATGGGATCTCTTGGCTAGACCAAAACTTTGTCGGGGATGGGGGCTCAGAAATATACCATACTTCAACTCGACATTACTAGCAAACACCTTTTGGAGGGCGCTGACTCATAACAACATTTGGAACATAATTCTTTTGGGTAAATACCTGGGTGATTCTTCGATTTCTTCTTGGCTTCGGAAGTCATCCCACCAGCAACAAAGGGCATCCATCTTTTGGAAAGGCATGACCAAAAACATTTTTGTGATACTGCACTGGCTGCGTTGGAATCCCAGATCGGGAAATTCAATTTCTATAGGAAGGGACATGATCATCGGTTTGGAGAACCGATCGCTTCTTTTCGAATCCATGAGCTTGCAATTGTCAAACAATCACATTACCTCTCTTTCCCAAGCAAGAGACATTGACATCATTTTATCCTTTCTTGGCCAGTGGCGCAGTAGCGATTCTTTGAGTCTTGGTGGTCATGATGCGATTGAATGGAATTCTTTTATAAATTCTTTAAGGGGTGCAGGCATTATTCTTAGGAATTCGACAGATACTCTGGTGTGGGCTGATGAGGATTCGTCCGGTGCTATTTCAACAAAGAATATTTACCAGGCGCTCATAAACTCCTACGTTTACCAATGTGACAGTTCTTGGTTTAAAAAGTTGTGGAAGTGGCCGATCCAACTCAAAATCAAGTTGTATGTGTGGCTGGTAGCAAACGATAAAATACTTACCTGGGAATCAATTTAGAGGAAAGGCTGGCAAGGCCCAGAGGTATGAAATCTTTGTACTTGCAGTTATGAAAATATCAACCATCTTTTAATCCACTGTTCTTTCACGAAATCAGTGTGGCTCTGTTTATATGATCTCTACAGAGTAAAAACTCAGTAGGTAGGCAAATCGGTCTTTGACTATTTTATGGGATGGACAAAAGATAAATCTGCTCCAGCAATATTGACAGCTACTACAAACTCACAAGAAGCAGGGAGTACACAATAAACCTTACTGTTGTAGTAGAAATTCTCTCGCTGTAACGGAGGGCATGGAAATTATCGTAACCGCTAGACTATAAACGCTACTTGCAAACCACAAAATGTATAGATGCATTTCGTTGATAATAGTACTAAATTACCCCTCTGATTCGTTGCACTCCCTTAAGAGTTAAATTTCAAACCACAAACAAATTGAGAGTCAGAAACAAATACGGGTTTGCTTGTTGTTATTGTTAATGTGATGCAGTCTTTGGGTAACGGAAAGACGGAGGGCGTGGGGACGTTCCAATTTATTCCCACATGCGTAAGACAAAATAGATATATACCTTTGATATACGAAGCTGGTAGATAGAGTTGTTTTCTCTTCGGAGACATCTAATAAAATTGGAACGATATAGAGAAGATTAGCATGGTCCCTGAGCAAGGATGACACACACAAAACGAGAAATGGTCAATTTTTTTTAATAGTTTTTTCGGGTTTTCACTCTTCACTCGATTCACTATTATATGGGTTATAGGTCTTCACTATTTTTTAAATCTTCCCTGCAATATATAAAATTAATTACTTTAATAGTTTTTTGGGTTTTCGCTCTTCATTGGGTTCGCTGTTATATGGGTTATAGGTTTTCAGTTTTTCGGGTTTTCGCTCTTCACTGGGTTCACTGTTATATGGGTTATAGGTCTTCACTGTTTTTTAAATCTTCCCTGTAATATATAAAATTAATCACTTTAATATTTTTTTGGGTTTTTGCTCTTCACTGGGTTCGTTGTTATATGGGTTATAGGTTTCACTGTTTTTTAAATCTTCCTTGCAATATATAAAATTAATTACTTTAATATTTTTTCGGGTTTTTTAATAGTTTCTCGGGTTTTCTCTCTTCACTGGGTTCACTGTTATATGGGTTATAGGTCATTTTTTAAATCTTCCCTGCAATATATAAAATTAATTACTTTAATAGTTTTTCGGGTTTTCACTTTTCATTGGTTTTAGTTGTTACTTTAATAGTATTGTCGTCAAGAAGACCAAAGATAAAGTCTATGATTCCATCAATAGAAAAATAATAGAAATTGAAGTTAGTAGGATCATTGACAACACAAGGAATGATATGGAAGTTGATGATTGCACTCATGATCGATAGAAAAATAATAGAAATTGAAGTTAGTAGGATCAGAAAAATAATAGAAATTGAAGTTAGTAGGATCATTGACAATTCAAAGAATGATATGGAAGTTGATGATTGCACTTGTGATTGATAGAAAAATAATAGAAATTGAAGTTAGTAGGATCAGAAAAATAATAGAAATTGAAGTTAGTAGGATCATTGACAACCCAAAGAATGATATCGAAGTTGATGATTGCACTCGTGATGGAAGAGATTAGGTCAAGGTCGATGACACAATGTTTGATAGTAGATGGAAAGTCAACATTTATGACCTCCTCGATGATGCGAAGAAACAAGTCAACATAGTGATATCATTGAGAGAGCATCCACGGATATGGAAGATCATTGACCAATTAAGTAGAGATTGATGGAGCATTGGCGGAAGGAGTAGACACTAATAGATTAGTGACCAATGGAATAACGATTTAATAGTGAAATGTTTAATGGGATGTTAGTCAATGAACCATAAATAGAGGAAAATTAAAACACTAATTAGACATTCAAAAACATTTCAACTAAAGTCTATTACGAGTCCATAAAGGAAAATATGAAATGCCAAATTATGGAAATTTTCTTATCGAGCTTATGTCAATCTTCAAACACCATTATTTTAATATTTGGAAGTTGTAGATAAAAAAGTGATGGAGGATTTACAAATGTAAGTGACCACAATATATAGTATGGTTAATTAGACAAAACTATGAAAAATCATGCCAAACAAAACATAATCCAATTATGAGTCCACCATCCTTTTTTACATAGAAATGCAACATGTTAAGCTTGAGAGCATCCCTAAAATTGTCAAATCACCTTACATTACTCATCCCCAAGTATTATATATTCTACACAGACCAAAAATTCCTAAATATGCATTGATATATCCTTGAGTAAAACAAATCAATGATTAGTTGATTACAATGAAAAGAAACAAAGTCATATTAACATACAACCTTATATAAAAAGAAAATTAAACCTAAAATGCATATCTAGGTAAAAATTGATACAACAAAAGTTTGTTTAAAAGGTGGACCCTGTGAACCCATAGAGTATGAATACTATATGACTAAGGAGGAGGTMTTTGATGACTTATTATATAGGTTTATGGGCATAAATGCGATATCRTCCCACATTGGAAACATAGCAAGGTTCTCAAGGGGACGAAGGGAACAATACCAAGGTAAAGTTTAAGAACTAACTCTTAGTTTTGGGMAAATCTCAATACTATTTATGGAAAGCCAACGACTATTTTATCAATAACTTAATTGACATATATAATTTCATACATGTGCTTAGAAGCAACATGACAAATTCATTCTTGTGTTGAGGGTCATGTCTAGATGTGATCCCTGGTCCTATGAAAATTGTTGTTGTAGGAAATAGTGGTAATTTTATATGACATGTACTATATAACTCATTTATGTAAAATTATACTTCRGAATAGGTACTTCTTCCACCGAGGTCTAATAGTTGGATGTAAATTCATCTACAAAATCATTTTMTATATGGTCCATAGAAATAATGAGAAGCATAGAGATCATTTGACCACTCAAGGATTCTCTCAAAATAAAAACGATTGCATCAAAACCTTTTATTTTGTTTCCAAGATGGTTACCATTCAAATTATGCATTCACTTGCTTCTAGTTTTCATTGTGAAGTTCAACAAATGAATTTGAAGTCTAGCTCTTGTAGTGGAAATCTCTGTGGTGAGATCCATATGTGATAAACCCCAAGTTTTTCTAATATTGTTGCTTACAAACTTATTTTTCAGAATTTTAAGAAGTCTCTCGACTTTCTATTTTAGTAAACTTATTTCCCAAAACAATCTGGATCATAATGGGATAACTGGAGTTCATGAGGTAAAAAAACTATATAAAGGTAGATAATTAATATTTGTGAAACTTTTAAGAGTTCTTTAAGGAGTTCAATAAAATTACGGGGACCAAAACATATCTAGAACTTAATATTATAGACTAGGTTGACGAAGGACATGCACACACAATGATTATCAACATAAGTTAGGTCTAGCAAATGAGGCAACCATATCTTTGGAAAAACTTAAAGAGGAAGGGTTCTGAGAAAAAAATATCCTCTACACCCAACTATGATCAAGACTTGGTAATAAACCCATTAAAGAGCCAAATAGAAACACTACCACATGTGGGGTCAAAATCTGATGTTTGTTGAAAAAAATCATTTTTAAAGTTGAAAATTAGTGAAAATAAGTTAAATTTATCATTTTTTTATTTCACCCCCAACAAACGTCAATTAACTGACATTAAATATTATAATTCCTCTTAAAACATTAAGATTTGTTTTGCTTGACATGTGATTTATGGTTTCGATATGTCTGTTGTTTAAGTTTTTTTTTTCTGTGTTTTAGAAGACACTCGCACAAAAAAACGAAACCCTGTTTTTTAAGAGTTTGGATTAGGTGACTGAATTCATAAAGTGTTTCTTGGAAAAATATCACATCCAGAGGGCTCAATGGTTGAAGGGTATATCGTATATCAGTCCATGATGTATTTTAGTGAGTATTTACCCCAAGTAGTGGGTGATATTAATGTGCCTCTCCTTTGGGATGCCAATTCCACCAACATATTTGAAAGGGAGGTGTTGTCAGGGAAAGGTAGATGGATAACAATGAAAGGTGTTGGATTTTATTGTAATTACTATCTTCCTACATATATTTTTAAGTTTAATTGGTACCTAAATCTATTTTTCTTTCTTCATCCGAGTAGTGAAGAGTAGGATGGGATGCATTTATACATTGAAAATAATCTTGATAGGATAAAGGTATGGGTAGAACAATGTAAAGAAGTTTAACATAGTTTATCATGGAGTGGGGTGGTCGAGTTGATTAGAATATCTTATGTGGGTAATGATACAAATTGAACATAGAAGGAAATTGATATACCATATGGTGCAAATGAAATAAAGACCAACATTTCCTATTGATTTTTAGTTTTTAATTCACATTACGGTGTTGTTTTTTCCCCCCTCGAATTATATCATACATATAGTTATCAATTCCTAAAAATTCATTTATAACATGTTGAGCATGCAAGTGAAACATCACATAAATATGTGGTGTAATGACAAAAAATATTGCACCAAATAGTTGGATGATAATAAGAAAACCTGTGAGAGTGGGATACATGTGATTTTGTATGTTACTGATATTTTCCACTGGGGTGACAAACATACTAATATTTCCCACTGGGGTGAAAAACATCTAATCACATCTGATTTGAGATACTGTGGGTATTTGGAAAATATATTGGATATAGACCTAAAATCAATGTTACTAGAACCAGACTAGTAATCGAGCAGGTCAACCTAAAACATTGGAACCAAACAAAAACCATAAACAAAACCTAACCTCAAGACCAACAAATACATAAATATTCAAATTTTGAATATGTGTGTGTGTGTGTGTGTGTTCACGTGCATCCATGTGAATCCAAATCATTATACACAAATATGTAGAGTTTCTCATGCATATACCAAGTAAGAGCGCACATAACCAAAATAACACAAAGTGAAATCCATATTTAAACCAAAATACAACAACAAAGAGGCTCCCAATGGCCTCTAGAGTCCAAAAATAAGAAGAATAGTAGTCTATACTCTGGACTCTGGACTCTAAAAATAAGCACAATAGTAATTAATAACTACAGTCTATACTCTAGACTCTACAATCTAATCATATGAGAGAATCTTCTGAATTCTCATCATCTACATCCTCAACATGACTAGACTTTAAAATGGGATTCTATCTTGATTCTCCTAGCCCTGAAAATACCCATCCAACAACAATGTTTGGATCTTATGGCTGTGAAAGTGGGTCCAAGTCCATCCAAGATAGGTATTCATTATCAAATGCTGCTTCTAGGAAAGGTTTTACATCTCGGATTTTAGATCCTCAAAGAATTCTAGGTGAGGTTTTACATTCCCTCTTGCATGTCCGAAGTGTTGTTTCAA
>ML835112.1:0-15365 GCA_009831015.1 Picea engelmannii
AATCTTAATGGGTGAAGTGGTTTCCTCTAGAAAAATGGTGGTATAATACCACCTATCACACATATACTAAGATGTCCCCATTTGAATCCCTTTATGGATATATAACTCCTAGTATCTCATAATTTTTGTAGGACCATTCCAAAGTGGAGGCATTAGAGTCACATATGAAAAAGACTAAAGAAAATTTGAAATTTCTTAAGGAAAACCTTCAAATGGCACAAAACGGGATGAAGCATCAAGCGTATCAACATCAAAGTGAAAGATAATTTGAGGAGGGTGATTGGGTATTTTTGAGACTGCAACCTCGTAAGCAATCTACTCTCAAACATAAGAAGAAGAATAAGAAATTAGCTCCAAAAATTTACAGACCCGACAAGATTGTTTTCAAGATTGGACAAGTGGTGTATGATTTAGATTTGCCTTCTTCTCACATTCATGAAAATTTTCATGTATCTTGCCTAAAAAAGGTTTTGGGACAAACTATTCCAGTGCAAACAAAACTTCTAGAATTAGATCAAGAAGAGAAGTTGATTCTTGACCCAGAAAAAGTTATAGATAGTCATTCTGCATTTATGCATAATAGAACCATTATGGAGTACCTAATCAAGTGGAAGAATATACCTCCAGAAGAAGCTACATGGGAAAATGAGCAGTTCATGAAGAAACACCCTCAGTTATAAGCTTTGAAGGCAAAGTTTTTTTTAAAGAGAGGGGCTATGTTAAGGCCCATAAGGCCCTATGTTAAGGTCCTAACACTCATTTATTATGAGTTTATTAGTTATGATTAGGTCGGCCTAGTGGTAGGTTACATCATGCTCACTTTATCTTCTATTTGTAATAAAGGAGAATTAGTTGTATAATCATCTCATCTCATCTTGTGAATTGGATATATTGTAAAAGGAGGTTTCCCCCTCAAAGTGGATTGTTATTCATTGATTATTTTGGAGTTGGTTCATAACAATGTTGCACACAATTATTTCCATTATAAGGTTGACAAAATCGAGTGGGTGGCTCCAGCATTGTAGAGATAATGTTATGTGCTCCTAGCCTTGTGGAAGGAAGGTTGCATGAGCTAGCCCAACAAGTACATTTCTAGAGAACCTATGCTTTATGCTTTGATTTAAAAATGAAAACTGATATCATATTCATACAAGTACTTCGATGATCATTGTTGCATCTAAGGTGGTTCTTAATGGTTGGCCCTAGGCTTGCATACGAGGTTTATCATTACCTCATTTCCTATTTTTAGGTCAACTAGGGTGTGTAGTAACTTGTTCCAACTTGATTAATGTTCTAGGTGTAGAGTTATTGATGTCTTGGTCATACTTAATCACCCTCTTTTTATAGGTTTGTGCAATTACAAAGGTTGGTGGAGAACTTGTGTTATGCATATGAAAGGCTTAGTGGAGAGGTTGTGTTGGTGCAAAGATGTTTTGGCATAGTTCTATCTTGGTCCTTGACATAGTTTGAAACTCAACACTATCAATAGACATAAAGTAAAATTATGTTGTTACATAGATTATTGTTAATAATTTTTCTTACTATTTATCCTTCGAATGAAACAACAATATCTCGTGAACCAATGTTGGGCTTATTCTTTTACAATGCATCATAAAAGCATTCATGAATAGATGTTGGTCCTGTTATCCCCATTTTGTGGGATAACTAAGGAGATTATGTCTCGAGGCCCTCAAGTTGCAGATATGGAGTGCCGAGAGACTACATGACCAACAATATCTACTTTCACAAATGGAGACCCTTCTCACCACCACAGAGGTCAGGATTTTCAGATGGCATACACCACACCAACTGGCTTCCGAGAGGCATTGGGCCTTGCTCCATGAGGTACAATTCAGGTATTATGGTGAGTGTCATTTTAATATTTGAGGCATTTTGAGTATGTTGTATCTTAGACTGCTCTTAAACTGCTTTAGATTTCATGACATATGCTTGGACATTATGCCTTTTACCTCGTTTCACCTTGGTGGTTGACATTGTGACATAGTAAGTGGTCTTCCTCAGGAATGGTTTTTCTACTAAGAACTCCCTTAAAGAGCCATCATACCATTCCCAATCACACTTACCATTTTCCATCACCTAAAACCCCTTGTTTCCTTTTCTCTGGGGATTTTAGGGTGTACTGACCCAACAAGGGGTTATCCCTCATTCTATGGGAAGAAGGGGTTGAAGGCCCCAAGGGATTGTTGTTGGCTAAAAAGATAAATCCTATATATAAACCTTCCAGATGCTTCGCCCAGGGTTTTCTCGAGAAATCAATGGAACACTTCTTTGTAAGAAAAGGGGGACCCACAAGAATAAATGATAATGAATTCTTAGGGGGTTAGTTGGAGGATAAGAGGTATCATCACGAGTCGACCTATTATGATCATGGGTATATAACGGTATGACATTAATATCATCTAGACACCAAGCTAGGGTAGTGGCTCTCAGTTCCACAACTAAGATAAAGGGTGTCTCATCACGAGCCAACCTTCTCATTTCCACAAGGTATTTGTGAGTGACATTGTCATTATCTAGACACCACACTAGGAAAGTGGCCTTCATATTGTTCCTTAAAACATGAAAGAAACAAAGAATGGAAAGAGGATGGGATTGGAAAAAATACATTACAAACGAAGGTGCCACACACCATCTACAAAGGCACCCATGAATGAGACAATACAACCCCTTAAATGTCATGAACCCCATTCCTAGTGAGTCTTGATCCTTAACCACTTCATCTATTTCACATGGCACATGGCTTAGAGAGGGATCACTTGGGAAACACTCCTTGGCCTAGGGAACAATCTACCCTATAGGAGACCTCGTCAGCCCTCCCACATCCAAGCTTGGCAATTTGCATAATGTCTTTGAGCACTTACGTGTTTGACCGGGGTAATATTTGATGCATATGCTTAGGTGGCTCATTTATTGATTTGATTTACTCACCATGATATTATGACTTGAGATCCTTTGAGGGCATGCTTATTTGTCTTTGCAGGACCTAGTTGGTGGACAGTTTTAGAAGAACAAGCCTAGCTTGGGATTCCATGGGGCTTGAAGCCCACAGGTTGGATGCCAAGGGCTCGCATGTCGGATGAGAGAGACATACCTTCGGAGGCCTAGAAGACATCATGGATGACGTGACCTAGCCCTTACATGTCAAACGTTTTGTCTAGGAGATGCAAAACGTCACTTTTAGAACCTTGACGTCACCTAGAAGGGCTATGGTTTGGTAGTGAAGATGTTGTCCATTGACACATGGACGTTTTGAGGAGAAGAAGACCTTGACCATGAGGAGATGGACTAGATGAGTGACATGTGGCCTTTGGAGGCCTGACTATGCATATCCAACTCCAACAACTTGCTCCTAGTGTCAAAACGTCCCCTAAAGGCAGGACATCATCTTACTTTAGGGTTTTCTTTTATGTAAAAGTGAATTTTAAGTGAATTGTTTAATATTATTTTGTTACAAGGGGTAAGATAAGGGTTGTGGACCCCTTATATTATGTTTTACCCTTGCTACTATGGACAAACTATGTGAATGACATTTTGTATAAATAGAGATCATAAGATTTCATTTTAAATATAACTCTCCCATTGTGAGAAATAGAGGATTGAAATTTTCACTACCCTTGAGGGTTTTTTCTATCTTGTGCTACGATATGGTGTCCCTTTGGTTGTGGAGTTGATGATGATGATGCGCTAGCTCTTCGAGTTCATTCTTTTGCTATTCTGGTGGTTTATCTTGGAATCTTATGGTTTATCATGTTGTTATTGGATTTGTAAGGATTTTTACTTGTTGCTATCATTTGTAATTCAAGCGCAAGGTTGATTTTACTAATGCTAGGTGTTATAGCACAAGTTGTAGTTTGGGAAAAGCCCGACCCAACCACAAAGGCAAGTGCTAAAACTAGGAAATCCTACACCCAGTGTCACCTCAAAGTAGGTCCTACACTTCAAGAGTGATTAGGTCACTCTAGGGAGGTGATCCTAGTGACCCTGGGGGGAATGAGATGTAGATGGATGGAGATGAAAATGGAACCCCTAGAAGTCAGATCTAGGTGGAGTGAGATGTGGAAAGATGTGCCTTGTAATTCAAGTGATTTTTTCCCGAAAGGTGTAGTACTTCCTTGAATAATTGTACCTGCCCGAGACATAAAGAAAGACACCTTGCAATGATATATGTTAGTATTGATCATCAAGTTAAGCTTTTTGTCCCTAATTTGCAGCAATAGATGACAGTTTATATCAGCAAGTAAGACATTCTAATCAATATGTAAAGCATAAGATCAATCAACAATATTATCAATGAATATGGCAATCAATTATGACTTAAATATGGCACTTTGAGGCCAAACAAAGCAAGATGTTATAACATGTATTTTATGCAGAAAATTGCAGCCTTGTGGCTGTATCATTCAATGGCATGCAACAACAAAATTAACCATGTAAAAGTGCCAAGAACTAGCCCAAAAAGTGCGCCCTAGTTAGTAGACTAGGTGAGTGAAGTTAGAGAGGGTTCTTAGAGTTAGTTTGTGAGATAAGAGGGAGTTAGTAGCTAGGGTTATGCAGCCTTAATGGTTGTAGGTAAAGATTGTAACATCAATTAAAGTAGTGGGAGAAAGGGGATGCCCTAGTAGGGGAAGAGTCCTCTCAATGTGGCAAACCAACTACAAGCAAGAGATCTTTCAAAAGACAAAATTTCACGTTTTCCAAGGAAATGATTTTATTTCTCCAATGCAAAAAAGATATGACTAGTGCCTTTAAATATTGTGTTAATGGAGTCAAGTAAATGAACTAGAGATGATACTTCCTTAGGGGTGTAAATCCTCTTACTTCCCAAGGCAAGTATCTCTAGTTAGGTTTTGAGAATGAGGGGTGTAAATCCTCTTACTTCCTCAAACAAACCCTTGCAACATCAATGAATTTCAGGCAATAAATGATGAAGAATAGAGTGGGGGTGTAAATTCTCTTACTTCCCACTTAGCACAACAATCCTTGACTTGAAAAAATGATAGCATAAGAGTAAAATACGATACCAAAATCAAGAAAGATGCTAAGACAATCCACCATAAAAAATAGAAACCATTCATCCAAGGCTAGCACCTCACTCCTCCATCAACCATTCATCAAGATATCCATAAACAAGTGCACAAGAGACAAAAGAAGCCAAGTGTAGCGAAAATGTCAGATCAAGTCTTCTCACAGGAGGGAGAGTTATGTTCAAATGAGATCTTATGATCTCTTATTTATACAAATTGTCACCAAGGTGACCTGTCCACATATTAAGGGGTAAACCACAAGAATAGGGATCAACAACCCTAATCTTTCCCCCATTAACAAAGCAATATTAAACATTTCACTTAAAATTTCACTTTTTCACAATAAAACCCTAATTTTACATGGACGTCACCCCTTTAGGGGATGTTTTGACACTTGGAGCAAATCGTTGGGGTTGGAGAAGCTATGGTAGGCCTCCAAAGGCAACATGTCAAGCATCTATGAAATATCCTCATGGATAAGGCCTCATCCTCCTCAAAACATCCATGTGTCAATGAATGGTAACACCACCACCAAACCGTATCCCCCAAATATGACGTCAAGATAAAAAAGAAGACGTTTTTCCCCTCCTGAGCAAATCGTTTGGCATGTGAGGGCTGGGCTAAGTGTTCCACATCATCTTCTCGGTATCCAATACTTCATCTTTGTGATCCAGCATGTGGACCCTTGTCATCCAACCTGTGGGATTGTAGCCCCATGGAAACCCAAGCTAGGCTTGTTCTTTCAAAATTGTCCACCAACTAGGTCCTGCAAAGACAAATGAGTACGCCCTCCAAGGATCTCAAGTCATAACATCATGATAAGTAAATCCAATCAATAAATAAGCCATCTAAGCATGTGCATCAAAGATCACTATATCAAACAATTAATTGCTCAAACACACTATGCGAGTTGTCAAGCTTGAATATGGGAGGGTTGACGAGGTGTCCTATTGGGTAGATCTTTCCCTAGGTCAAGGAGAGTTTCCAAGAGATCGCTCTCTAAGCCATGTAAAGTGGGTGAAGTGGTTGGGGTCAAGACTGAATGGGCATAGGGATAATGACATAGAAGGGGTCGTAGTGTCTCATTCATGGGTACCTTTGTAGAGGGTGCGTGGTACCTTCGTCTGCAATGCACTTTTTCGAAGCCCATTATTTGCCATTCTTTTATTCTTTCATAATTTTTAAGGAAAGGTTGAAGGCCACTGCCCTGGCGTGGTGTCCAGATAATGGCAATGTCACCCACAAACACCTAGTGGAAATGAGAAGGTTGGCTCGTGATGAGACCCCCTTTCTCTCAGCCTTGCAACTGAGAGCCATTACCATGGCTTGGTGACAAAATGACGGTAATGCCATACCACTAGATATTCATGGATGTGATAGGTCAGCTCGTGATGAGACCTCCTATCCTTCAACTAACCCTTTGAGCATTATTTGTTATATTGTGGGTCCCCTTTACTCAAAGATAAGTGTTTCACTACTTTCTTGGTTTATCCTTGGGCAAAGCATCTCAAAGGTTTTCTACTTTACCTAACATCAATCCATCTGGGCCTTCAACCCCTTCTTCCCATAGAATGAGGGACAACTCCTTCTTGGGTCAATACACCCTAAAATCCCAAGAGATAAGGAAATGGATGGGAACAATGATGGAAAGTGGTAAGTATGGCCGGGAATAGTATGATGGCTTTTTAAGGGAGTTCCAAGTAGCAAACCCATCTCCAAGGAAGACCACTTACTAGGGCACAATGTCAACCAACAATGATAAACAGGGTAAAAGGCATAATGTCCAATCATATATCATGAAATATAGAGCAATGTAAGATAAAACATACTCAATTGGCTTAAATATTGAAATGATTTTCACCATAATATTGACTTCTACCTCATGGAGCAAGGCCCACTGCTTTTCGGAAGCCAGTTAAGTGGTGGATGCCATCTGGAAATCTGTGACCATCTGTGGTGGTGAGAAGGTTTCCCAACTCCCCAAAAGGGTATTGTTGGCCATGTAGTCTTCTCGACACTCCATATCTGCAACTCGAGTGCCTCAAGACATAATTTCCTTAGTTATCCACGAAATGGGGATAACACTAGGTATGGAGGATAAGTGCATACACCCCTACTTTAGCTCCATCATAATTTTAAGCATAGAATTCTTGTTTGCAAGGGTTTTCTAAGGAAGTATAGGGGCATACACCCCTTAGTTTTAAACTCTAGATAAGGCTACTTGCCTTGGGGAATAAGAGGATTTATACCCCCAATGATCCAGGTGGATATCGGTGGCCACCCACCTATTCCACTGGCTCAAAAAACAGTTTTTCACCTTGGAAGTTTTTCGGCAGTGTTTCAGGTTCCAAACTTCTGGGGTCATTTTGAGGCCCTAAACAACATTTTTTGGGGATTTGGGGTCTAGGGGGATGTCAAAAGCATCAACTTGGACCAGTCAAAAATCATTCTTCTCGATTAGACCTTTCCAATGGTGTATCGAGTGCCCCAAACAAAGATTGTATGCAAAAGTTACGCCCCCGGGAAGTTGACGTATCAACTACCCCGATCGGGGCCCCCAAACCTTTTGGATTTTCATCTTCCGAGGTTAGGGTTTAGGATTTTACTTATGTTAAAAAGGCCTTTGGAGCCTCATTATAACAATAATCTTCTTACGGATGCGAGTAGTCGTCACATCTCTTCTCAGAGATAAGCTGCCACCATTCTAACAACTCTTTCACTGTGTATTTTACAGTCTTTGTACATTTTCGCTCATTAATAGAAAATTGTGTATTACTATATCTATGTGTTTATGGTTGCATCTCTGATACATTTATGTTATCTTATTGAATATCCGAGATATCTCTGTACATTTCTTTATTATATCTTCGCTCTCATTTCATGCCAAAAATAATCCGGATCACTCAAGGAGGTAGTAGCCCTAGCTCTTTCTTTTGACCCCATTAACCCATAATTAAAGGCACTAATCGTTGCATTGGAGAAATAAAACGTTGCATTGGTAAATGTGAAAGTTTCAAATTTTAAAGTTCTCTCACTTGGAGGTTGTTTCTTGAGCCTTAAGCTTTCTTTCCTCATTGAGGCGTCCTCTTTCATCCACTAAAAACTTGTTGTTGTTAAAAAACTAACCCACAACCATTAGGGATGCAGAAAACTAACACTCTAACCCTTGATAACTCCTAAACTAACCCTAGGAATTGGCTACAACTTTTCCCTAACAAATTACTAACCCTAGCGCACTTCTTGAGCTAGTTATAAGTGATTTTCATTGGCTGTTTTTTTTTGTTATAAAGCTTGGTTTGCTACAGCCATAAGGATGGTAAATATCAATGCAGTAAGATTTTTGTTTCAGCCTTGCTTTTGTGCTTAAGTATTGCTTTATCATTGTTGAGTTAAGCTAGCTTTGACTGGCTTGTTTCTTGCTTATTTAATTATACTTTTAGCACTTATTTTGCAGCCTTTATTATCTCCTATATGTTGATACATATCATTGAATTTTGCTGCAATTAGGGACATCAAGCTTAACTTTCTTGTCCAACTAACATATTATATCATATACTTGGTTTTCTTTATGTCTTGGGGAGGTATTCACACTCGACGAGTTACTCAGATCATTAGAAACCTTAAAAAACCCTCTAGACTCATCTCCAAGTTCCATTTTCCATCAAGAAACTTGACCTTTGGGGGATTCCACCTATACATATAATTTTCCATCTCATTTCCCCCTAGGGTCATCAAGATTCCCCCCTTGAGTCGACTATCTCACCTCTAAAGTGACGAGAACACTTTCCTAAGGTGACAATGGGTAGGTGCTCTCTAAGTTGTTTCCAATTAGTGGTTGGTCGGACTTTTCCCAACTTACAACTTGTGCGATAACATTTTGGAGCCTTTGTCGAGGAGGATTTTGAATACTCTTCTGAACCCTAACGACACTTTGGAAAGCTATCCCAAATTCGTTACCCTAGCTTACTTGGCGATTCCACCCAACGGACGTTCCCTTTCCACCTTTCTTGGCAAGATTATACTAAAGCTCATCTAGCGACTCCACCATGGAACATACTAGAAAGAGGAATTACCCGACCCCCTAAAAACCATCCAAAGTTCGTAAACCCTCACCCGAAAGCTCTAGTCCTCCCTCATCTCCCACTTCTCATGATTGTCCCCCTATTTCTCTTAGCCCTCCTTCCTCACCTATTGCCTCCACACCTCCACTCTCAACCGTACCCACCTCACCAAGTGCTACATGGAACATGCAGGCCAATGAGGTGCACAAACCTTTGGACATAACAAAGATCCTTGGATCTCCTCATAAACTCCCAAAGGACTTCAAGGAATGGCTTCCCAACTTTTCAGGAGAATATCTCACTACACCTGAAGATCACTTAGTTTCCTTCCTTCGCACTCTAGAACCTTATGACTTACATGAGGATATCTTGATGAAGCTATTCGCTTACACTTTTGTCGGAAGGGCCAAGGAGTGATTTGACAGTATTTCCCCAGGAACAATCAGGAACTGGAACCTCTTTCAAGAGATTTTTACCAAAATATTTAGAATGAAGAAAGATTACCAATCCCTTTATAACCAACTCTACAAGTTCAAGAGAAAAGTCAAAGGAACATGTAAGGGACTTCATTGATAGGTTCAATACCCTCGTAAGAAGTTTCCCTCAAGAGTTAAAAACTTCCAAAGCTACCATCCTCAAGTCTTATATATCAACCATGAAAGATCCATATAGGGTTTTTATTGGGAGACACCCTACAACTTTGTTTGAAACCCAAGAGAGAGCTTATGAAATAGAAGAAAACTTAGCCTCCTCTCTCATACACGAGGAATAATGTCTCAAAGAAACCCTTCAGATTAATCAAATTAATGAGGGTGTCTCACCAAAATTTCCCCTTGATGTCCAAACTTGCCTGCAATGGGAACGAGAGAGGGCAGTTGAAAGGGCAACTCATCTCATGATCAATCTCTTTGAGGAAGAGAAGGAAGTGACACTAAGAAATACACCTTGCCCACCGAGTAAGGTCATGGAATTTGAAAAGAGACAAGCAACAAGACAAGCTAAAGAAAATTTCTTGCAATGCATTCAACAAGTCTTGGTAGAGCCTCACAAAGAAAGAAAAGTTAATGTCGTCAAAAGTGAGGAGAAAGTTCCTCGAAAAAGACAAAAAATGAAGTTGTTTTGGATCATGTCAATATAACCGACTAGGTTCTAGAAGAAGGGATTGACAACACCTTCATTTTGGCAAACTCCCTCTTCCTTGATGAGGAAAAGGAGCGATATTGGGGCCTACATTTTGATGGTGCACAATCAAGCACAAGCTCAGGTGCAGGTATAGTCTTAAGATCACCAGACAACGAGACCACCCTTTTCTCTTATATGCTTGAATTCAACTGCACAAACAACATCGCCGAGTACGAAGACCTTATCCTAGGTCTTAACCTTGCTATTGACATGGACATCAAGACCTTACACATAAGAGGGGACTAAGACTTAATCATTTCACAAGTTAACAAGAATTTCGTTGCTAAAACCCCAATGTTGAATCAATATAGGGATGTCACATGGGATGTTGTAAAGAAGTTTGACAACTTTTCCATTGAAGTTGTCTCTAGGGAAGAGAATCATTTGGCAAACAACCTTGTTGTCTCCGCTTCCACCTTGCAACTTTTCAAGCAAATCGGTCTCTATAAAGTGGAAGTAAATTATAGACCCTCATTGCTCAACAACTTAGAACATTGGAAAGTTTTTGATAACGACAACCAACTTCTACGCTATCTCCAAAATGAGGGTGAATTCTCAGAGGCCCAGATAAATCTATTAGATGAAAAGGCCAATATTGAGATCATCGATATAGCTGACAGACCCCTACCCAAAGGTATTGTCCCCTTAGAAGACCTTTTTTATCAGAATGACATGTATAAAGGGAAGCCCTCAAGTAAAATCAATGATGATATCATTGAATTCAACATTGGAACTGAGGAATTCCCAAAGATGATCAAATTTGGTAAAGGAAAAACGACCGATGAAAGGGAAAATTTGATTTCCCTTGTAAGAGAGTTTAAATATGTCTTTTCTTGGTCTTACAAAGACCCGAAGGCTTTCCATGAAGACATCATACAACACGCTATCCCCCTCAATGATGGCACAAAGTCTTTGAGACAAAAACTCAGGCAGATGAACCCAAAGGTTGCCCCACAAGTGAAAAAGGAGTTACAAAAGATGGTTGAGGCAGGAATAATTGAGCCTATCAGATACTCATCGTGGGTGTCTCATCCAGTCATTGTAAGGAAGAAGACTGGTGAAATCAAGATATGTGTAGACTTCATAAATTTAAACCAAGCTTCGCTCAAAGACAATTGTGTTAGAATATAATGGATGTGTTCGTTTTACCATTGACAATATCACTATTGTCACCCAACCATAGGCCAAAGCCACCCTCTGAGCACCTTAACCTTGACAGAGAAACACTTCGGAAGCAAACCCTAGACTAGATAGCCAAACAAGGGGTAGTGCACCTTTTCCTAAGGATAGCGCACCAACAAGAGTTGATCAGATAGTCCAAACCCTAACCAAGAGATAGTCTAAGACAAACGTGATCTGCTAGCTGCAACAGCTGCAATGGTAACTCTCGTCCAAACCTACGCACAAAACTGGGCACTGTAGTGCGTACAAGTGCTGCTCTGCAATTCTGAGACTGCCTACCAGAATGAAGAATGGCCTCTTGTATTTATAGTAATTCTGGCTAACTGCCTGGGCCGACTTCTCATTCTGGGTCTCTGTCTGTTCAATATATTTTATTTCTTCTGGCCGACTTCTTCTCTTGGAGGCTAATAACCTAATACAAGTTATCTTCTTGAGCCGACATGTCTTCTAGGGTTATTAGCCAACTCATTAGGGTTTCTTCTTGCTTCTCGGAGTATTCTATTCTCGTTAGGTTTACACGTGGAGGTAAATACCTCCCGCAACTACCATAATATCAACACTCCCTCCTAGATAGGTGATCCAGGTGGATATCAGTGGCCACCCACATTTTCCAAATGGCTCAAAACAGTTTTCTGACAATTTTGGCAATTTACTATTTTTAGCAGGTTTTAACTTCTGGGGCCATTTTGAGGGTCCAAATGAATATTTTTCAAGATTGAGGCTCTCAATGATAGTTGAAGGCACAATTGAGCCCCCAAAATGAATCTCCTCGATGATACCTTTCCAACAGGCTATCACACGCCTAAAACGAAGATCGTATGCAAAAGTTACGACCCCGGGAAGTTGATGTACTCACTTACCCAAACGGGGCCCACATGACTTTTGGCCCTTCATCTCCTAGGGTTAGGTTTTTGGATGTCTAGAGTTTTTGGCATTCCTGCTTATTGTAAAAAGGCCTTCAGAGCCTCATTGTAATCATCTTCTTGCGAATGCGAGTAGCCGTCACATCTCTTCTCAGAGATAAGCTGCCACCATTCTAGCGAGTTTTTCACTCTGTATTTTTATAGTCTCTGTACATTTCTTTCATTAATAGAAATCGTGTATTACTGTATATCTGTGTTTATGGTTGCATCTCTGATACATTTTTGTCATATTATGGAATATCTATGATATCTCTGTGCATTTCTTTATTATATCTCTGATTTCATTTCGTACCGAAAATAATCCGGATCAGTGGTATCAAAGCAGGCTGCTCTTGATCATTTTTTCAGTGCATGTCCCTGACGAGGTCCGAGTATAGAAAGTTGGGTCTCGAGCTTGTCTCTCTTGAATACAATTGCTCTCGCACACCCAAGAAACCCTCAATGGCGGAAGAAAAGAAAAACGACGAAGTAGACGATCCTATCACGCTCTCACGCGACAGAGGGACGGAATGATGGAGAATTTTTCCCACATCCTTCAACACCTGCCGATAGCATCAAGGGCATCTTCATCAAGTGGCCACTTTGGAGGCACCTCTCCTTTCAAGGTACAAGTTAACTTTGATATTCATGTATTTGAAGGACAGATAGATGCAGAAGCCCTAGAAAAATGGTTAACTCTGCTAGAAGGCTATTTCTCTATTCACAATTTTTCTGACAAAGAAAATATCACCTTCGCACTCCTTAAAACTCTCCCTCATGTCAAACATTGGTGGAAAACTTACTGGGAGAAAAGTTCCACAGAGGAGTCTGGAATATATGGGGTCGATCCCACTTGGGATTTTTGTGTGGATGCGGTAAAGAAATAGTATTACCCTGTTGGTAACTATGAGGACTAGTACATGAGATGGACCACACTGCGGCAAAAGAGGGGCCAAGCAGTTTCAGAGTTCACCAATACCTTCCATACCTTACGCACCAAGTTGGGTATCAAAGACTCTGAGTGACATTTAGTTCTGAAATACCGTGGGGCTCTACACAGATACATCCAGACTGAAATGGATTTTCTGGACTTCTCATCACTCGGTGCTGCTTATCGATATGCTATTAAAATTGAGTAGAAATTTAAGCACCAAAACAAACGGGAGTTTGGGTCTGCAAATCTGCAACAACCAAAGTATGAAAAAGATGGCCCTAACAAACAATTTCCATAAAACCAGTCGAAGACACAGGAAAAGAAGGGTCATGGGAAGACAAAGAAGGACACCGGAAAATGGTGCGAGTTCCACAAAATCCCCTGGCACAACACCGATGAATGCCACTCAAAACAATCATTAGTGGCTGAGATCAAAGAAAAAGAGCTGAACCCTGATTCAGAATACGATTCTAAAAATAATGGTAAAGGACAAATCATTAACGCAGACCCCACTGCTATTGTCACTACTGCAACAATTCAACCAGAAGAACCAACAGATCCCAAAGAGGGGGAGTGCCTTTTTCATTCACAGATGTGGGTGAAGGGGACCCCACTGCATTTTACTGTTGATAGCGGAAGCCAGAAGAACCTCATCTCAGTAGAGGTCGTCAAACAGTTGGGATTGTCGACAAAACCACACCCACAACCATACAACATTGGGTGGCTTCACCAAGGACGAGATCTCCGTGTCAGCCAATAGTGTCGATTATCATATGGCATCCAACCCTTCAAGGATGAGGTATTATGTGATGTTGCCCCACTAAATGTCTATGATGTGCTCTTGGGCCAACCATATATGTGGAGATGCCATGTTGTTTATGAGTCTCGACCCCGTAGTGTCATTGTTACTTTGGGGGGTCATCTCTACAGAATACCAGACGTAGTTCCGACTATAGTTCCACCTAAAAAGTGTCGCAAGGTAGTATCTCATACTGCAAAATTCAGCTTCTTCACAATCTGTTCAAAAGGAGAACAAAAGGACACTGCAACCACTACAGCCTTGCCCCAAGCACCTTCTATCCAATAAAAGCAGGTCAACAAAGCTGGAGCAAAGTGTAAAGATTCCTTCTACACATCGTCCTCTCATGTATCTTGACTTGTTGAACAGCCTCAACCTCAACAGGTTCGTGACAGATTTCCACAAACTGAGCAACGCGACGTCTCCAGCAAGACAAGCAGCTCACCAAGATGCAGATTCAACAAACGTCTTTCCCTCTCCCCCGGGAACTCAACACAATGGAGACCATTGCTTCCTAAGGAAGGAGGATTGATCCAGGTGGATATCGGTGGCCACCCACCTTTTCCAAATGGCTCAAAACAATTTTCTGACAATTTTGGCAATTTACTATTTTTAGCAAGTTTTAACTTATGGGGCCATTTTGAGGGTCCAAATGAAGGTTTTTCGAGATCGAGGTTCTCAATGATAGTTGAAGGCATGATTGAGCCCCCAAAATGAATCTCCTCGATGATACTTTCCCAATGAGCTATCACACGCCTAAAACGAAGATCGTATGCAAAAGGTACGACCCCGAGAAGTTGATGTACTCACTTACCCAAACGAGGCCCACATGACTTTTGACGCTTCATCTCCTAGGGTTAGGTTTTTGGATGTCTAGGGTTTTTGGCATTCCTTCTTATTGTAAAAAGGCCTTCAGAGCCTCACTGTAATCATCTTCTTGCGAATGCGAGTAGCCGTCACATCTCTTCTCTGAGATAAACTGTCACCATTTTAGCGAGTCTTTCACTCTGTATTTTTACAGTCTTTGTACATTTCTTTCATTAATAGAAATCGTGTATTACTGTATATCTGTGTTTATGGTTGCATCTCTGATACATTTCTGTCATATTATAGAATATTTGTGATATCTCTGTTCATTTCTTTATTATATCTCCGATCTCATTTCGTACCGAAAATGATCCGGATTATTTTCGGTACGAAATGAGATCGGAGATATAATAAAGAAATGCACAGAGATATCACATATATTCCATAATATGA
>ML835112.1:15465-31756 GCA_009831015.1 Picea engelmannii
CGTTTGGGTAAGTGAGTACATCAACTTCCCGGGGTCGTAACTTTTGCATACGATCTTCGTTTTAGGCGTGTGATAGCTCGTTGGAAAGGTATCATCGAGGAGATTCATTTTGGGGGCTCAATTATGCCTTCAACTATCATTGATAACCTTTATCTCGAAAAACCTTCATTTGGACTCTCAAAATGGCCCCAGAAGTTAAAACCTGCTAAAAATATTAAATTGCCAAAATTGCCAGAAAACTGTTTTGAGCCATTTGGAAAAGGTGGGTGGCCACCGATATCCACCTGGATCACTAGGGAGGTATTACAGGTAATGGTCTTGAGCACAAATATACCATTCACCCGGTAGCATCAACATAGTTGTATAGACTAATCATGACTAGATCATGAGCACCATCGTCACCATCAGTGTCATCAGGTACATCATATCTCAGAACCATACTCTATCTGAGTAATCAGACATGATCCTCACTCCACAGAGTGACACAAGAGCCATTCTTCTACTCTAGAAGAATAAATGTTCTGAACCATTTTCTCTTTGTTCATTGACCATCCATCTAGCTGATAATCATTTTCAACACTGTTGATAGTCTTCAGGGAAATCAAAACAATATCATTCAATATAACACAATTGTGTCTATCCATAGTAGTACGTAACTACAATCCAGTGGTACGCCACCACACCAAGTAGCACACAGATACTTGATCAAACAGTGGACCACATCCACCACAATAGTATACATCTATTGTCTAGAGACATACGATCTTCATAACAATCATCTGATATCAACCTGCACAGAAACAATGTTATGATATAAGTTGAATCATCTGGGCCATTCTTCCACTCACATCTGTGAGATCTTGGAAGAGCATCTGCCCTTAAGAAGGTAAGACATCAATGATGAGCTATCTGGACTATTCTTCTCAAGCAAGGAAGAATAATTGTCCCGATTTCTGAGCCTAGACCATTCCCCACCCTGGGCCATTCCTCCGACACTAAACAAAGTGTAACCTGGAGAGAATGAGTCTGCCCTAAGGAATGTATGTCCCTGATTTCTGAACCTAGGCCATTCCCCACCCTGGGCCATTCCTCCGGCACTAAACAAAGTGAAACCTGGAGAGAATGAATCTGTCCTAAGGAATAACTGTCTGGACCATTTCCAAAGGAAATGACTATCCTGCACCAACCTCCAAAACGAAACATTCCCCATGTTAACCACAATGGGAAATCGTTGTCCGATGAGGTAGGCAAGTCTTCTTGAGTAACCCTCAAGAAGAGAGACTACCCTAGACCACTTCCCATGTTAACCACAATGGGAAGTTGTTGTCTATGGTACATCAACAATTTGGACCATTTTCCGAACTGGAAAATGTATGTCCGTCAGAAATCTCAATCCACTTTCCGAACTGGAAAGAAACTGCTCATCCTGGACCATTTTTCGAACTGAAAAATGACTATCCATCAATCAATAATACATTAGTGCTCCCTCCCAACCCGGGAGTCATCTCTTCCTTTTTTAATAAGGAAGTCATCTCCACGAGCTCCATCTTGAGTACGCAAACTCTTTCATCTTGGACAGAAGCTTTACCAAAATGTCTGCTTATCTGCTCATCTGTGGAGATATGTATTGGAGAACCACTTTCTCCTTTCTGGAATTTATCACGGATAATGTAATGCTTGATTTCAAATGTACTTCGGTCTGGAATACTGGTTTTCTCTGAAGGCTTCATGTAGCACTAATCAATAAAGTATAACATTGTTGAAAACTAGAACATATCCATGTGGCACTTCTTCTGTCATCATGAGATATGATCTTCCGAGTAATCATCTTGATACAATATCTCTGTTATAGAAAATCTTCACCATGCTTCTGCTGTGCACCGGAGGTTCTTCACCAAGTTACCTTCTTCCATCTGCACACAAGGGTCTCTTTCTGGTATGCTTCAAAGTCTTGGGGTTGCTCTTCATGTGCTCTTTGTTCAATTGCTCTAGAGAACAATCTTTGCATTCATTTGATGTAGAATTCCAACCCATGGATATTGCGGATGATATAAAGACTCATGTAGAGGTATGTCTGGTTTATTGGAACAAGTAATCATCATAGTCTTCTCCCACCATCTGGGAGAACCTCTAGTTCTGGATCTTGCAATGATTGCATATATAAATTGTTCCTCATCACAACTTTCAGTTACTCTGCTTGATTTATTTTATTGAGTTCATATCAGGTTGGTAATCTTGTGATTCTTAATACAGTGACTAGTTGTTCTAGCTTCTCTTTCTTTCTTGGAATATTCATGTTCTTCCTGATGTTTTTCTTTAGCTCCATGGAGTTTCTTATAGATTCCATACCGTAAAGATTCCACTTCTTTCTTTCATTATAGAATCATGGATGTGGATGGACAACCAGGGATACTTTAAGGCTTCTCTTCGAAGAAGACTTCTTCTAAGGTCGAACTGAACACACATTGCTTCTCATGGCTGCTACCATGGATATATACTTCATCATCTTCAATGGATCATAGGATTAGCTCCCTCCTAATCCTTGCTTCATGTATGAGTGCATATAATCGCCTCCCTCCGTCTAATAGAGTCCATGCTTCCGTCTGTATCCTTATTGTCTTCTGCAATATATAATCAACTCCCTCCGTCTATCAGAGTCCATGCTTTCGTCTTATTGTCTTCTGCAAAACGTCATAAGTCTTTCTCTAATTTTCTCTTGATTGTTGACTTCTTTTTGTCTTTGCTTCTTCTAAGTCTCTTCATGATTGATTCTGATTTCGGCTTCTCTTGTAATAGCTTCCACATGATTTGTTTGATGTATTTCATCCTTTCATGTGTATTATCTAACTTGTATAATGATAGCAATCCTTATCTTGTTGTTCTTCCATAGGTATAGTTCTTCTTGAAACACATTATCTTCCAAGAGATAGATATATAAGATATGTATAGAGACGATGCAAACAATATATGTACAAGAATTAAGAAGAGTATTGTTACCTTCAGAAGAAGAAGTCTCTTTCATCCTGCTTGGTCTTCTTTGTAGGTTCCTTTTCTCCGACCACTGATGCTTCGTGTTTCTCCTTCCTTTTCTTTAGCTTGGGACAATGATTCTTGTAGTGACCATACTTTCGATAGTTGAAGCATTGTATTTCTGAAATATCTTTCTCTTGATTTGGCTTCCTCCTTGAACCAAGCTTCGTTTTGTTCCTGAAATTCTTGAATCTTGCTGTGAAGGCTTGATCATCGTACTTCTTTTAGGGTTTCTCTTTTGCACTGATCCTGGATTCTTCTTGAGCACAGCAAGTCCAAAGTTCTTCAAATGTAGGATACTCCTTCCTTGTGTTCATGTTTGCAGCAAATGCATCCCATGTCTTGGGAAGACCATTTAGTACTATGTTTACCAATTCCTTCTCTGAAATGATCTCTTCAATGGCTTGTAGTTGATCTCTTAACTAGGAGATCCTCACAAAGTATGATGTCGTGTTATCATCATCATTCATCTTCATGTCACAGAGCTCATTCTTTAGACTCATTATTTGTCCAATGTTTCTAACTAAGAAGAGGTTTGTTAGGGCATCATACATCATCTTTGATGAGTCGAGATGGGAGATGTAGGGTATCAAGTGGTCTTTTATAGATTCCACTATGATACTCATGGCATTGATGTCATCGTCTTTGAACTTCTCCATAACTGCAACGTTCTGCGGTTCCTTCTCTTCTCCTTCTTCAAACTCTAGTTCCACGATCTTTCCTTTCACAATATCCAACACTTTATTTTTGGCAAGGATGAGGTCAATCCTTGTCTTCCACGCTCTGAAGTTAGAAGCTCCGTCTAACTTGTTTTCTGACTTCATAGAGGAAGTCACGACTGCTTTGACTTGGTCAACCCTAGATCTGACCAAAAACTCAAACTTGACGTCTTGGCTTGCTGAGAGTACCAGGAGATGCACTACGCTAGGGTGCACTGATCTATCCAAAAATTTGGTCAATCCCTTCACTTAAGGTGCCTCAACGAGAGGATTAGGGTTTCTGGAACTGCACCTGCTAGTAACCCTAGCGACAGTGCTATGATGACTGCTCCTGCTAGAAACCCTAGCGACAGTTCTTTAGTGAGATTAATATCCTTATAGCTATGTTTCCTTCAAGCAGTTAGACTAAATGAAGGAGGTGTGGGCCCATAACCTGTTAGAATATAATGGATGTGATCGTTTTACCATTGACAATATCACTATTGTCACCCAACCATAGGCCGAAGCCACCCTTCGAGCACCTTAACCTTGACAAAGAATCACTCCAGAAGCAAACCCTAGGCTAGATAGCCAAACAAGGGGTAGCGCACCTTTCCCCAAGGATAGCGCACCAACAAGAGCTGATCAGATAGTCCAAACCCTAACCAAGAGATAGTCCAAGCCAAACGTGATCTGCTAGCTGCAACAACTGCAATGGAAGCTCTCCTCCAAACCTGCGCACAAAACTGGGCACTTCAGTGCGCACAAGTGTTGCTTTGCAATTCTGAGACTGCCTGCCAGAATGAAGACTGGCCTCATGTATTTATAGTAATTATGGCTAACTGCCTGGGCCAACTTCTCATTTTGGGTATCTGTATGTTCAATATATTTTATTTCTTCTAGCCGACTTCTTCTATTGGAGGCTAATAACCTAATACAAGTTATCTTCTTGAGCCGACATGTCTTCTAGGGTTATTATCCAACTCATTGGGGTTTCTTCTTGCTTCCCGGAGTATTCTATTCTCGTCAGGTTTACACGTGGAGGTAAATACCTCCCGCAGCTACCATAATATCAACAAATTATCCTCTACCAAACATGGGATATCTTTTGCAAAGGGTCACCGATGCATAAATGATGTCCATGCTTGATGGCTTCTCAAGATATAATTAGGTTTCGTAAAGGAGGATCATCAACTAAAAACTCCTTTTACCACCCCTTGGGGGACCTATTAGTATTTAAGAATGCCTTTTGAATTGACCAACACAGGGGATACTTTTCAACGTGCCATGGAATATGTTTTCGGGGATCTAATTGTGAAACTTATAGAGATATATCAAGACGATCTAACCACCATCTCCAAAAAGAGGGAACAACACATCCAACACTTAATAACTATTTTCCAAAGATGTAGGGAGTATGGCATTTCTCTCAACCCTAAGAAATCAATTTTTGGTGTTGACAAGGGTAAGTTACTGGGCCATATCATTTCCAAGGATGGAATCACGATAGACCTTGCCAGGGTTGAAGCCATTAAAAAGATCCCTCTCCTTAAGGAAAAGAAAGCCTTGCAATATTTCTTTGGCCAGATTAACTTCATAAGGAGATTCATTCCAAACTTTGACGAAATTGTAAACCCCTTAACAAGTTGCTAAAGAAGAACGACCGTTTTGAATGGGAAAGTGAAGGTAAGTTGTCTTTTCAACTTATCAAGGAGGCAATAATTGTTGCACCAGTGTTGGTTAGCCCAAAATTTGCCAAAGACTTCATCATATTTTATTTCACTTCAAAGGACACCATTGCTGGGGTTTTGTTACAAAAGAATGATCAAGGGGACACACAACCAATTGCTTTCATGAGAAAAAATCTTAGAGACTCATAATTGAATTACACCATTGTGAGAAAACAAGCTTATGCTCTGGTCAAGTCTCTCAAGCACTCTCGAACTTATGTAGGTTACAACAAGATCAAAGCCTTTGTCCCCTACCTTGTTGTAAAAGACGTTTTATCTCAACATGATTGCCTTGGATCAAGAGGAAATTGGGTTTAGAAATACAAGAATATGATTTGGAGATCAAACCAACCAAGATAATTAAAGAGAAAGGACTGGAAAAAATTATGAGAGAAAGCAATCAAGAGGCCATTGAGGTGGGAGAGAAAGAACAAGCCAACATTGTCATAAATGAGATTGAGAACAATGAATGGTATTCAGATATAATTTATTACTTCAAAAACCTCACTTTCCTTGATCATTTAGTGGAACATAAAAGAGGAACCCTGAGACTCAAAGCTATGAAATATTGCCTAGCAGAGAATGGTCTTGGGTGGAGGAATCCAGATGGGGTAATCCTCATATGTGTTGACAAGTTAATGATCGACCTTCATGTATGGCATTGTGGTGGCCATTTTGCAACACACACCACTGCCCATAAGATTTTAAGGGCAGGATACTACTGGCCTACTATTTTCTCTGACACACATCGATATGTTAGATTTTGTCAATCATGCCATTTTTTTTACCGGCAAGCAACACCTTCCTGCCCTTCCCCTTAAGCCAGTCATCATAGAAGCACCTTTTCAACAATGGGGATTGGATTTCATTGGTGAGTTCAAGGAAAACTCTAGTAATGGGTATCGATGGATTTTGACCGCCACTGATTACTTCACCAGTTGGGTGGAAGCTGTCCCAACAAAGAAAGCAACGGAAAAGATTGTGATGAAGTTCATCGAGAAAACCATTATTACTAGATTCAGTGTTCCCACTAAGATAACCAATGAGGATGCCGAAGCTTTTAGCTCAATGGCGCTCAATGAGTTTTTCTTTAAGTATGGGATTGTTTTATCACACTCCTCAAACTATTACCCTAGAGGAAATGGATTAGCAGAATCTAGCAACAAGAACATCGTGAATATTGTGAAGAAGATCATTAAGGAAAACAAGAAGAGTTGGGACAACAAAATTAAGTATGCCTTGTGGGCATATCGTACGACTACAAGACCTCCACCGGAAAAAAACCCTTTTGAGTTGGTGTATGGGTTGGAAGACCATTTGCCTATAAATCTCCAAATTCCAGCATTACAAATCACCCAACAATTTGTTACAGATAAAAAAGCATTGCAAGGGCGAATTGATCAACTCATGGAATTGGATGAAACTCAAAGAATGACCTTTGATCAAATGGCAAAGAATCAAGAAAAGGTGAAAGGAACCTTTAATCGAAAGGCAAGGCAAATAGAGTTCAAAGAAGGGGACCAGGTCCTAATGTGGGACAAAAGGAGAGAAAAACCTGGGATGCATCAAAAGTTTGCAGTGTGTGGCTGGGGCCATACAAAATAGAGGAAATATCTGGGTCAGATCCTTTTTACTTATCCACAACAGAAGGAAGGAGGATGCCATTACCAGTAAGTGGATCTCTCCTTAAACATTATTACCAAGGCAACACATGACTTCTCCAGGGCCCATGCCCCAGGTAAGTAGGTAGGTCATCTTGCTCTCCTTGCATTTTGCACCTTGATTGCTCATATTAGTTTAGATGCATTTCATATTTCATTTTGTTGTACTTGCATATTGATTTCATATTTAGTTTAGAAATTTTTTTAAAAATGCTAAAATTTTCTTTTCTAGATTAGTTTTTACTTTTGGATTTTTATGTTTATGGATGAAGGGTGATAGCACCACCCTCGAAGCTTTGATGCTTTTGTTTGAGTTTTGGCAGGCACAAGTCTACCTGGAGATGTTGCGGTTCTCATGCAGTCTACGATGAGCACGTGTCCCCAAGTAGGAGCCAGATGTTATCCCCATTTTGTGGGATAACTAAGGAGATTATGTCTCGAGGCCCTCGGGTTGCAGATATGGAGTGCCAAGAGACTACGTGACCAACAATATCCACTTGCACAGATGGAGACCCTTCTCACCACCACAGGGGTCGGGATTTTCAGATGGCATCCACCACACCAATTGGATTCCGAGAGGCACTCGGTCTTGCTCCATGAGATACAAGTCAAGTATTATGGTGAGTGTCATTTTAATATTTGAGGCATTTTGAGTATGTTGTATCTTAGACTGCTTTAGATTTCACCTTGGTGGTTGACATTGTGACCTAGTAAGTGGTCATCCTCAGGAATGAGTTTGCTACTAGGAACTCCCTTGAAGAGCCATCATATCGTTCCCAGTCATACTTACCATTTTCCATCACCTAAAACCCCTTGTTTCCTTGTCTCTTAGGATTTTAGGGTGTATTGACCCAAGAAGGGGTTGTCCCTCATTCTATGGGAAGAGGGGGTTGAAGGCCCAAAGGGATTGTTGTTGGCTAAAAAAATAAAAGCCTATACATAAACCTTCTAGATGCTTCACCCAAGGATTTCTCGAGAAAGTAATGAAATGCTTCTCTGTAATAAAAGGGGGACCCACAAGAATAAATGATAATGAATGTTTAAGGGGTTAGTTGGAGGATATGAAGTCTCATCACGAGCTGACCTGTCGTGATCATGGGTATCTAGCGGTATGACATTACCATCATTTGGCCACCAAGCCAGGGTAGTGGCTCTTGGTTGCAAAATCGAGAGAAAGGGGGTCTCATCATGAGCCAACCTTCTCATTTCTGCAAGGTATTTGTGAGTATCACTGTCATTATTTGGATACCACCCTAGGACAGTGGCCTTCAACTCGTTCCTTAAAACATGAAAGAAACAAAGAATGACAAGAGGATGGGCTTGAAAAAAATGCATTGCAAATGAAGGTGCCACACACCCTCTACAAAGGCACCCATGAATGAGATACTACAACCCCTTGTATGCCATGAAACCCATGCCCAATGAGTCTCGATCCTTAACCACTTCATCTATTTCACATGGCTTAGAGAGGGATCACTTGGAAAACACTCCTTGACCCAGGGAATGATCTACCCAATAGGACACGTCGTCAACCCTCCCACATCCAAGCTTGGCAAGTTGCATAATGTCTTTGAGCACTTACTTGTTTGACCAGGTAATCTTTGATGCACATGCTTAGGTGGCTCATTTATTGATTTGATTTACTCACCTTGATATTATGACTTGAGATCCTTGGAGGGTGTGCTTATTTATCTTTGCAGGACCTAGTTGGTGGACAATTTTGGAGGAACAAGCCTAGTTTGGGCTTCCATTGGGCTTGAAGCCCACAGGTTGGATACCAAGAGCTCGCATGCCAGATGAGAGAGACATACCTTCAAAGGCCTAGAAGACATCATGGATGATGTGACCTAGCCCTTACATGCCAAACATTTTGCCTAGGAGAGGAAAAACGTCACTTTTAGAAGCTTCATGTCACTTATAAGGGCTAGGGTTTGGTGGTGAAGATATTTTTTATTGACACATGGACGTTTTGAGGAGAAGAAGACCTTGACCATGAGGAGATGGCCTAGATGAGTGACATGTGACCTTTGGAGCCCTAACTATGCATCTGCAACTCCAACGACTTGCTCCTAGTATCAAGAAGTCCCCTAAAGGGAGGACATCATCTTACTTTAGGGTTTTATTTTATGTAAAAGTGAATTTTAAGTGAATTGTATAACATTATTTTGTTACAAGGGGAAAGATACGGGTTGTGGACCGCTTATCTTATGTTTTACCCTTGCTACTGTGGACAAACTATGTGAATGCCATTTTGTAGAAATAATGATCACAGGATATCATTTTAAATATAACTCTCCCATTGTGAGAAATAAAGAACTGCAATTTTCGCTATCCTTGAGGGTTTTTGCTATCTTGTGCTATGATATGGTGTCTCTTTGGTTGTGGAGTTGATGATGATGATGCGCTAGCTCTTGGAGGTCATTCTTTTGCTATTGTGGTGGTTTATCTTGTTGCTATTGGATTGGTAAGGCTTTTTACTTGTTGCTATCATTTGTAATTCAATCTCAAGGTTGATTTTGCTAAGGCTAGGTAGGGAGTATAAGTGCATACACCTCTACTTTAGCTCGATCATAATTTTAAGCATAGAATTCTTGTTTGCAAGTGTTTGCTAAGGAAGTATAAGGGCATACACCCTTGAATTTTAAACCCTAGCCAAGTCTACTTGCCTTGGGGAATACGAGGATCTATACCCCCAAGGAGGTAGTATCCCTAGGTCTTTCTTTTGACGCCATTAACCAATAATTAAAGGCACTAATTGTTGCATTGGAGAAATAAAACGTTGCATTGATAAACGTGAAAGTTTCAAGTTTTAAAGTTCTATCACTTGGAGGTTGTTCCTTGAGCCTTAGGCTTTCTTGCCTCATTGAGGGGTCCTCTTTCATCCACTAAAAACTTGATGCTGTTACAAAACTAACCTACAACCACTAGGGCTGCAGAAAACTAACTCTCTAACCCTAGATAAGTCCTAAACTAACCTAGAAGTTGGCTACAACTTTGCCCTAACAAACTACTAACCCTAATGCACTTTTTGAGCTAGTTAGAAGTGATTTTCATTCGTCGATTTTTCTGTTATAAAGTTTGGTTTGCTACATCCATAAGGTTGATAAATATCACTGCAGTAAGCTTTTTGTTTCATCCTTGCTTTTGTGCTTAAGTATTACTTTATCATTGTTGAGTTAGTTATCTTTCACTAGCTTGTCTCTTGCTTATTTAATTATACTTTTAGCACTTATTTTGCAGCCTTTATTATCTCCTATATGTTGATATATATCATTGACTTTTGCTGCAATTAGGGACAACAAGCTTAACTTCTTTGTCCAACTAACATATTATATCATATACTTGGTTTTCTTTGTGTCTCGGGCAGATATTCACACTCGACAGGTTGCTCAGATCATTGGCAACCTTAAACAACCCTCTAGACTCATCTCCAAGTTCACTTTTCCATCTAGAAACTTGACCTTTTGGGGCTTCCATCCATACATATCATTTTCCATCTCGTTTCCTCCTATGGTCACCGAGATCTCCCCCTTGAGATGACTATCTCACCTCTAAAGTGACGAGAACACCTACCTAAGGTAACATTGGGTAGGTGCTATGTAAGTTGTCGCCAATTGATGATTAGATCAGACTTTTCCCAACTCACAACTTATACGATAATGAGTCCAAAAATCAACAAATTAAAGTTCAATTTGAATACTTAAAATTAACATACACCGTTTACTGAAAAAATGATAAACATACATATTAATTTTCTATATCTCTCTCTCACATATATATATATATATAATTTGTAAAAGTCAATGTCTAAAGTGTAATCAAAATGGTGGGGCTAAAAGAGAGGGTAACTCCTTATTAGGTCCTTTTTGGTGGATAGATAAGCATTCATGATCATACTCACGTTGAGATAAGGAGTGGGCCTACTGGTGCATCTTCTTTGGAAAAGAGAAGTGCTTAGTCATTTATCCCATCCAAAGTAGTAGTTTGACAAGGAAGGGACAACAAAAAATAATCAAATAAAAAACAATATATATATTTTCAAAGTTACATTAAAAATAAACCCCTTTAATATATTTTTAAATCTCTAAAACAAAAAAAATTAAGAACATTCCCTCTTCCCAACGAAAGCAGATCCCAAAGCATCCCCAAGGAACAAGGAATAAAGATAATACACATTCCTTTTTTGCATGCCACGTTTACCTTTTTTATAATATGGGATACATATATTATTGTATTTTGAACTTTTAAATTAAAAATAACATAATTTAATGTAGTTAAGTCTATTTATGTTTAGGAAATGACAAAGTCATCAATCCAATGAAAATGATATGGAAAAGCAGTCTACACTATATTCGTTTTTTATAATGTAATGAGACTTTTTGTAACAAGGGTTGTATGGCAACTCAGTCCCTGTCGAGTTAGTAGAGAAATACATGTTGAACAATGAAACTTAATATAACTAAATACACAAATAATGAATATTTTTTGTCAAAAGAAGATAATAGTTGAGGGTTGTTTGTTATTCAAAATGTATAATGAACCATAAGTTGAATGGAACTATAATATTCATAAATATATTATAAATATAATAAACATATTATAAATATGATATAAATATAATAATAAACAATATATTAGATAATAAATATAATAATGCATAATAATAAATACATAGTATAAATTTTTATATTTAGATGTGGTGATTGGTGAAATTCATTGATTATGTAATTAATTTTACATATTGAAAAATTTGAAGGGAGCAATAACACTTTAATTCTTTCAACCAATTAGAAATGAAAAACACAAATATTTTTATTTTATCCAAAAATATATATTTGTTTTCCTATATTAAACATTACATTGCATACATAAATTTATGGTAAAAGGCAAATTAATGTCACATAAAAAAAAACTCATTGCTATAGTCCCATGACAAGGACTAATAATAAAATCCGTTTTGGTTGAAGGTATCACCACCTATTATTATTTGAAGAATATACTTTTTCTAGTACGAGGCAATTAATGTTAAGTGTAAAAGCAAAAATCTTAATTTAGATTTAGTTTGTTTATGTATTCTATTTTGGAATAGTTTTATGGTTATTAATTATTTTTCAATTTTAATATACTTATTTTTATTTAAATAAAATAATAAAGTTATAAGAACATCAAATTAAATTATAAGATTATAAAATAAAACATAATTTCAAAGTACTTTATCTATACAAAATAAATAAAATAAACTTATATTAAAGTATTTTTTTAATATAAATTACTTCAATTATAAATCAATGTTTTTTAATAATAATATTAATATAATTTTAAGGTTATGGTCAAGCTAAACACTAAATTGGTGCATAAGATTTATTTGTTTGTGGGATAAGAGACTCCCTCTCCATAGTCATTTGACTTGCTAAAGTTTATCCTATCTTCCTCTGGATTTAAACCAGTGATCTCAAAGGAGGAAACATATATTCTTAACCATTAGACCCACTCAAGTTGTACATAAAGTGCAGAATCAATGATTAATGTTTTGCTTCTTTTTTATTTCATATTTTTTTATAAGAAGTATTATTAATATTTTTTGATAGGAATGTAAAATTATAAAATTTGGGGTTGAGATTACATAATTTTGAGGTTTTCAATATTCTTAAAACTACATGTTTAACAAAGATAACAGTTTTGAATGATTTCTACATGCATTTGACTAAGTACGAGTTGTTGGACTAATGGGTTTATTTGTAATGAAGAGGTCAATGCCGTAAAACAAGAGAGCCTCTTTATTGAACAACAATGCCATTATTTGCTTTCTTTTCTTCACATCCATCCATTTTCTTTGCATCGAGGACTCATCGTCAATGATTTTATTTTGAAGTTCATCTAGAGAGTCCTTTTCAACAAGGATTTCTCCTACTTTTGGAGTTAGAGTTGGAAATGGGGATTTTTTTAGCGTCTTCAAAATCAACAACATGGGGCTTCAATTTTATTTTTTCTATGCAGGGCACACATATGCATGGGCGCATATAGGATTTTACTTTTTGACTTTATTTGGGATCAAGGTCTTGTATTAAAGGTATAAAATTTGTTATTGTTATCTGTTTTAGTATATTGATGTTTAATTTATTAAATACTTTGATGGTTGCTCTAGGAGGTTTTCTCTTCCTAGAGTGAAAATATTTCTTGAAGCTTTGTTTTGATAACAATGTGGGTGGCTTTGAAGGAGGGGATTTTTAGTGTACTCATTTGTAAAGTTTCTATATTTGTGGTACAAGTTGCACTTGAACATGATTTGCTCATAATCTAGCATTTGGTTCTTGAATGTGAATTTAATTTTTCAATTGAAATTCAATGGGTTTTAGAAGCTCTTTCTCACTATCTATCTTCACACATGGAACATTGTGGTGTATGGAATTTGCACCTTATACTAGCCATACACATATCCCTTGGGATATCATTGTGTGAAGTTTGTGTCATGTAATAGACCTACCTTAGGATGACACAAAGGTCCTCCATCTCATCTTATGGTGACTCACATGCATTAATGTTTCTCCTTTGAGTGTTCCTTCCATGGTCCAAACATGTGATTTTAGGCTCTCATTTGATGTTTGGTACCATAGAAGGATCCCCTAGCCGATGCTTTGTTTTTTTGGCCCTTGGTCACATGATTTTCCCTTAGTTGGCTCCTCGGTTCCCTTCCTAGTTACTTGGACTAATTTCGAGCATTGAGTGTTGAGCGATGCCCCAACTAATTAGAGAAGTGTCATTCAAGTTCAATAATGCTCCCATTTCTATTGGGGTGTGCTTATTGATGAGTCTACTTTGGTCAAATCCTTTTTTTTAGATGATTTGAGAACATGCACTTTATTTCTACTTTCCTTGTTTATAATGCCCTTGTGACATGTTGCTTGCTCATACCTATGGAACACAGAGTGGATTTCCCTAGTTATACTTGTTGTTTGCCCCAAACAAATGTGGTTCAAACAATTAACCCCTACAATTTCATTGCTATAGAGAGATTGTTGCTTCCATTTTGTGTGTAACAACTAGTTACACTAGTCAAGTGTTTTGAAATCTATCTATGTTGCACCCTTGCATTGTATTGAGAGTCTTTGTATTTCACACTAAAACTTTGTTGTATTGAAAGCTCACTTGTGATCTTATGATTTTTGATCCCCCATCCCATTAGGAAAACTTCACCATTGAGAGCAGAATGAGTGACATATACTTTGCATTATAAAAAAAGATTACAGATTTTTAATGTGTGTGGGTCTTACTTATTAGTCTCTTTTCTTTATATTGGAGATATATCATCCTTGCTTATTTTCATATGGGAGACTTGACATCTTTATATAAGTGGAGGGGTTTGGGGTTTTTACCTTTTTTTAAATGTTACTATGCATTTATCCCAAGCCTAGGTAGTTGACATCAATGTTTTTATTTGTCATGAAAGCAAAATAAATCACAAGTTGACTAACCCACAAGAATGGAGCACAAGTAAATTGTGCGTGAGAATTGACCTTAAGACCTCTTTTTACATATTTCCTTCCATTCACATAACACTTGCCAATTGATCTACACCCCTACGGGCCACAAGCTTCCTTTTCAATTTATTATAATAATATAATTTAATATTAAAATCACAATCAAACCATACAACAAAATTAGTGTATGAGATTCTCTATTTGTTTGTGGGAGTAGAAACCCCTCCTAACCATTAAATCACCATTAAACTAAACTAAATTTTTTAAAAAATTAACTATTTTCAAAAATAAATTTTTATCCTAATTTTTTTTAACTAATAATCAAATAATTATTTAAAAAATTAAATCATAAAATTTAACTCGGATGCTCAAACCCCCATATTTCAATTCCAGAATTGGTTGACCTTCTCTCTAAATTTAAATGATCCCTGAAAAGGAAGAGCTCATTTATCACAATACCCATATGGGCCCTCTTGCACTGATTTGATCACGGGTTTTCTACGATTATTAGATTGAGATCCGAGCAACCTAATTTTGTTTTTTCTATTTAAATCCACTAGATGCCGAATATTCCGTTCAAGAATGCCAGGCACCCTAAACGAATAAATTTGTTCGGTATTTAACGTGGCAAACAGACGAGGAGGATATGCCACAGAGATCTGAGCATTCGAACAAAACAACTTATTTTACAACTTCTGACGGCCGGCGAGCGCAAACCGTTACCGTCAAAATCAAAACAGTGACGGAATAGACGCGCAGGTCTCTGTTAGCCGTTAGATGTGGTATTTATCACGACTCCATTGACAGAAAAGGTTAGACTTCTCTGGAAACTTTGTCGTAAAGTCTCTACATAAAATCCACGGTGATCAACGAACTTCAGAAGATCGACAGATGTTGGAAACAGAAAAGAAATCCACTCTGCCTGAAAATGAAAAACTGATTGCAGCCGAACTGAAATTCTCATCCATCTGCAGCCGAGCTGTATATTTTTATGTATATACATTAATTCATTCGTATTGGAGATAATTGCAGAAGAGATTGTGGTTATATACAGATATATTTTCGAGGTGCGCAGTGGAAATTTGTAGCGACGAATACAATAATGGACGTTGGAAACAGGAAAATCGCCATCGCAGTCGATCTGAGCGACGAGAGCGCGTTCGCCGTGAAATGGGCGGTGTTGAACTATCTCCGACCCAGTGACAACGTCATTCTCCTCCATGTACGCCCGACCAGCGTCCTCTACGGAGCCGACTGGGGCGCCATCGATCTTTCCGTCGACACCTCCGACGAGGAATCCCATCAGAAGCTCGAAGACCACTTCGATGCTTTCACGTCCTCCAAGGCCTCGGATCTTGCTCAGCCTCTGGTGGAGGGCAACGTCCCCTTCAAGATTCACATCGTCAAGGACCACGACATGAAGGAGAGGATCTGCCTCGAGGTCGAGAGGCTTGGCGTCAATGCCGTCATCATGGGGAGCAGAGGCTTCGGGGCCTCCAAGAGGAATTGCAAGAGCAGGCTCGGGAGTGTCAGCGATTATTGTGTTCGCCATTGCGTCTGCCCCGTTGTTGTTGTCAGGTTCCCCGAGGAGCCCGAGGCTGTCCCTTCCCCTGATCATATTGCTGTTCTTCATGAAGTGCCCGAAGAAGAGGAGGGCGTTCCCGAGGATCAGGATCAATCATCAGGTAAAACAC
>ML835112.1:64415-75540 GCA_009831015.1 Picea engelmannii
TGCAAGTAAAAGAAAGAGTTTTAGAGCAACATCACCTCATGTACCAACATTCATCCACACATTGAAACCACACACCAATAGCTTGACCTCCAAAGTCTCTTTGATTCAATAACAAACAAGTATTACAATATCATCAAGTCGCCCAAGCTCCAATTGACTCAAAGGAGGAGGGTTGAGCTTGATTTATACATCTCTGGGTGAATACTACAAGGCAAGTGCGCATGGGAGAAGAGGAGTGGTGCACTAGTGAGGTGGGAGATGGGTGGAGTGAGAGGTAGGTGGAGTGGAGTGATGTGAGGGTGTGTGGGAGTGAAGTGAGGGTGAGGGTGAGTGAAGTGAGGGTGGTAGGTGAGGGTGAGATCGAGTGGTGCTTTGGGATTAGCGCCACTCAAGGATAGTGCGCCAACTATAGGAGGAGGTGCACATAGGCTCCTTGGGATCTCCTCCCTCCTGCCATGTCATCTAGACTATGCGCCTTCACTAGGAGAAGGCCTTTCCAACTGTACCATGGACTCCGAACACAAAAAAACACGTTTCTGACATGTTTGCTAAGTTTTAGCAACTCCCCTAAATTTTAGGAAATTAATTAAAATGTCCCTTTTAACCTTTTTGAGAGCAAATTACATTTTTGAGTGATTAAAATCACTTTTTTGCCTCAACAAAGGGGGAATAAGGGTTTAGGGGGTGCTCTAGCTTAGAAAACGACCACAAATATGGCATCTGACAATGACTGATGCCATTTTTATGACTTTATTGACTTTTACATAAAAAAAATCCGTTTTACGAGAAAAATCTGTTTTTATTTGACTAAAACATTAAAAAAACCTCGGGGGACTTAGTGCAATTTCCATATGACTCAATAGCCATGACCTAGCATGAATTCATATACATTTAAATACTAGACATTGGTTATACCATGCCAAGGCCTAACCACTAGCACATACTCCAACTTTGGAGTAGATTTCAGTGAAAAAACTTAGAAATTATTAATCGCTTGATACGCAAGAAATAATTAACAAGTGAAAAAAAACACTCTAGAGTACGTGTTCGTGCTCAAGTCTTAGGTGGCTAATTGTCTTTTACAACATTCATGCTCAAGTCATTTCTTACAATTCCCCGGAGGGATGGAAATGCAAAAAAAAGGGTGGTCTGATAGACCTGCTGAATTTCTGAACATTGAATTCTGAGCATCTGACTGCTCAGTCTTTGGCGGCTCATCTGCAAATCCAGCTAGTACAACTCGGTGAATAAGAGTCTCATCGCTCTTGACCCTTAACACGTGACCAATGCTTGCCTCTCATTGCACTTGCTTGCATGTATGACCAACATTTGACATACAATGTGCCATTGATCTTGCACTAGTGCTTGATCTACATGGCACTAATTCCAATGACAGATCAACGTCAATCTAGTGTGCCACTTAAACTTTAGATCCATAGTTCACGTCAATAATATCTTGCAGTTTAGAGGTTTGGTGCACCCCCCACTCGGTTGACAATTTGATTGAGATCATGCAAGCTACTTGATTTCAAGCGCCAAGATGATGATCATCTTCGATCAATGCACATGAGGTCAACCTTAGGGTCCACCTCCCAAGATCATTAGATCCCTCTTCATCTTATATAAATATGTAATAACAACATTTGTAAATTCATTTATTCGTATTAACTCTAGAAAGTGAGTTATGGAGGAACATAAGATAAGATAAGATAATTTTATCAATGTCCAATGAATGACCATAAAAACTAGGTCAATGGGACTAAAAGATTACAACCGGTGTAAGTACAAATATCCATACATAGAATTCATGGAGTTGTAGTACATAGATCTATGCATTTCTCAGGCTCTCCTTTTCTCTCTTTTTTTATATAGTAATATTTCAAGGTTGAACTCTTTTTCTCGTTCTCTTGCACAACTAAAGTCACATTGTTCTTGCCATACTTTAATCCTTGCCAATTTTTGTAGCTCAAATATATACAATCAATAGTATGTACATTTGAGCAACCTCTTGTGTTTTGGTTTGATTTGTCTCTCCGGTTCATTGTTAAGTTACATAAATAAGTCACAGCGTCGTTCCAAGCCATTACACTCAAGATTTTAAGTTGTTATTGTGAATTTGTTTAATGTATTCTAAAGTACATTGGTTCTTTATATTTTGTTCATAGCACATGCACTTTCTAGGTTCTCACTATGCACATTTTCTCCTCACTCGAACACTTGGTATTAAATCGCTTTTGCACTTCTTCATTGAATAAATTGCTTGTGCACTTCTATTGTCAATCACATTGTCTTCCACTTGGTTGATACTATTTACAGTAGTCACATCTCTAGTTGCATCTATGTCATGCTTTTCCCTCATGACCTACTTGGTTTCTTTGGTTGAGCACGACCAAGCCACACAATTCAATCGATCTTCTTGTAGATTGAAGAACAATGCACAATTAGGGGATCCTATCCACCCTAGCCTTTCAATACTAGAAAAGTTGCGTATAGTGGCAAATAGTGCATCAAGGCACTTGTTTCACCGAGTTGGTTTATGTATGACACCCCTAGTAGCTAGATGCACTTGTTTTTGGAATTGGGTTGTTTAGCTAAAGTGATGAAATCGAGATCTATTTTCTAGTTAAGATATTTATAAAGTATTAGAATTAGTTATGCCTCTACAAATTTTGTTCAACTCATTTATGATGACATTCTAAATGAACTAACTTGTTAGTTAATGTTTGAAATTTGTTTCGGATGTTTATGGATGTCAATAGTGAAAATCCTTTTAGGTCTTAACTTTTTTATCAGGTTATCATTATAGTAAGAAAGTTTATAATCAATTTCTATGAGGAAAGTTTGTCAAAGGTTGTTAGTGGAGAGCATATGACAATGCTTCAAACTCAATGTATGGGAAAAGTTGTTCCATGCACTATGGAAAACAAGTTGGAGTGCAACTAGAAACAATTTTCTTTCAAAAATTGTATTCAAACACCCTTGAAAGTTCTTTTTGGACAGAAACGAAGGTCAACATACATTAGATACCTCTAGATTTCTTTCTATTTTTTGTTTTTAAAGTGGATAGGGTCATGGCCCAACCTTATAACGCCCATTCATTTTTTATTGACTAGAATCTTTGAATTTGAGTGAAGATTTGGGCACCAAAAATACTAGTTTTTCATGCTTCCTATTATAAAACTTAACAATGGTCATTCTTTCATGTTATAATTTTTCTTTGGAGAGATGAAGCTTATCAACAATTACTCTATCATGCTTTATGTCGACGTACTTTGAGTTGGTGTTAGTAATCGACACCTTTTGAATATTTAAGATATGTTTGATATTCATCTCAATAATATTTTCGATGTTTGTTATATTGTTATGGGCTTGACATCTATACAACATAAGTTTGAGGGTATTTACATTTCATTCCATCTTTAAGTTTCCTTCCCCTTTGTGGATTGAATCTTGTAATTTGTGTAGTGCCATAATTTTCCATTGATAATATGATGTAGGGGATATTAATATGTCTAATTATATGATGTGGCAAACTATTAAACCATAATTCATCGTTGAGTGATTCTAATTGCAAAGGGATCCCATTTTAACATGCCATTCAGGTGGGACATACCATAACAAGAATAGAATAGTGGATGGCTAAATACTTTGCCAACCTTACTGGTGAATGAAGGCCTCGTTGGCAATACATACATAAACTATTATATTAAATCTGTAATTTTTTTAAAGAGAGCCAAGAAAATATAAAAATGTAAAATTTAAAACATTAATCATATAATTATTGATATCATTGATCAAATAATGAGTAATAACATCAAGTAATATTACACCTCCATAGGCTAAGCAATGAAATTGTTGCACGAAAGGGGTCCCTTGTCCCACAAACAAGGGGTTCTCATATGCCAATTTAGTGTCTGGCTAGGTTGTGACCTTAAATTAGATTATTATTATTATTAGTATTATTATTTATGATGCATGCTCATAGTTGAAAAGAGGTAAAGCAATGGATACACAAAAGTAAGGAAGCAAGCACACATAAAAGACACGTGTTTTTTGCCTGTATAATTGTACATCTATATAGCATTATACATTTCTATAAGAAGCCATAGATCCATATTAACCCTAGATATTTTCAGCTTACAGAAGTTTGCACCTTGGTTTGGTTTTGATCCGTCTTAGTGCCCATTATCCAAGCCGAGGCTCGGGACCATGCCTCCCAAAACACGACAATGTTGAGAGAAATCTGTTCAATATTTCTGTACGTTTTAAAAGGGAGCATGAAGTAGTTCTCCCTTAGGTAAATCCTATGCTTTAAGGTGAAGTAGGACGATTGTTTGTCCGAAATGTAGTTTAGTCCGCTAAGCGTATGTATCTATGTGTCTGCTTGTGTGATTCATGTAAGTTTGCAATCTTGTGTGGGCAGTTGGTCCAAGATATGCGATGTGAGATTGCTCTAGCCATTCCCTTCCTCAATTTCCTTTTTTCTAAGTGTATGTCCCTCCTTTGTGTTTCATTTCACATGGTGCGAGGTACTTTTGGTTGGGATCGGCTCATCGATCTGTTGGTTCAATAATTGATCACGTGAATCCTTCAGTGGTCCCGATCATCAGTTGGTGTAACGGCTAGTCTGGGGTTAAGATGGATCTATGCTACTAGAGCTACTAATGCATCTATGGGGCATTCTTCTTTTGTGATTTGTATGAATTTCAAGCTCATTCTCTCTATAAGAGTCCAATTGTTCTACTTATTCCTTCTATTGCTCATGCTCAAAAGGATCAAGAGAAGGTTGATCAAGACGAGGCTATTTTTATTGTCCAAATTCTTACCATGATACATTTTAAAATTAGAGATGTTATGGACTACACACAATAAAGTACAAACAATTGCATGAACAACATCAAGTTTCTCATCAATTCAAGGTGCACGGTCAAGTGTGGTTGCACTCAGATAAGTAGATATTTTAGAGTAAGCAACATCATAAGCTCAAATTTATTTTGTACAACCCTTAAACCATTACTTAGTAAGTTGGTTCCATGTCTTTTTTTTAAGATTTCTAGTGTAACTTGGCATCTATTATGTGGTTAATGTCAATTAGTTGAAGTTATATGAGTCTTAACATCTAGATCGGGACATTCATGTTAGTCACTATTCCAAAGTTTTAGTCTTCTTTGGATGAAGACACTTTGCTCAACTATCACACTAGAACTATCTACTTGGTTTCCCTGCAAGGTCAATTCACCTATTTGGGCCAAGTGGTTGTCTCAATCTAATTTTCAACAATAGTTTCCCCATTTATATCAGAAATTGGGGTTGATTTCTCCTTGAAAGGGAGGAAATGATAAGAACTCTAGCTAATTTTTGAAAAGTAGTTATAAATATTGTAATATAAGTTTTTAACTTTTTTTCTTGTAGGTTTCCCTGTTTTAGCTTCTCATCTGAGTTTTCCTTTATGGATGAGATAACATTTATTATCTTCAAATCCAAGTGTGCAAGCTATGCATGACACTTGTGCTAATCTTGTAATACCAATTTTGGTTCCTATGAACTCTTATATATATGTATAATGAATAATAGAATGTACAATGTAGAGGCAACAAAATTGCTTCTCTTGTGTGTTTGCTTCCATTCTTCCATGTGATTATTACTTTCCCACATTTCAACTATGGTCATGCATCAATATTGTGCAAATATTTTGGCATCAATATTTTGTGCAAATGTTCCAAGGAATCAAAGGCAACCCCCTTGGGCCACCCTCGTTTAAAGAAATCGTTGAATAAGCTTCTTTATTTGCGTGTAGCTTGCTTGAGAAGGAAATAGACAGGAGTAGAGCACGACTAACAACTAGGATTATATTCGTGATAATGATTCCTCTTGCAAGAGAAATGTCATGGGCTGCCCAATGTTTGACGCTTGCTTTTAAATTTCTGCAAAATTTAGTCCCATACAACCTTTACAGGCACATCAACTCCAAATGGGATTTGTAAATAACGTACAATATGCAATGGTGAAATGAATTTCCACTTCCACTTAAGCCTGGTAGGTAAGTCTTCTTGACCAATGATGATAGCCTCCATCTCTTCATCACTAACCATGTGTCCAATAGTTGCAATAAAATAAGATAATTTTATTGTCCAACAAATGACCACAAAAGTAGGTCAATGGGACTGAGAACTAAAACAAGTACGAGTACAATGTGGGAGTGCAATCGCAACTCCTAGGAAATGCCAAAAATAACATAAAGAAAGAAATCTAAAGTCGAATAGTCTTGGAAAGTACATAACCATGACAATAGTAAGGTGATCCAAAATGTCAAGACAACACATTGTACCTTTATTAGAATCCCAGTCATTTGGGAGTGCGCGCTGATTCATCTACAAAATGAAAATTTAATAAGTTTTCACCATTTAGATTGGAAATCCATTAAAGTACATGGACAACTTTATGAAGATAATCTTGAGCATCGATTGCAATAATATACAAATGCGGGGACATAGGGCAGGCTTGTTGGATGGATTGATGAAGTGAAATTGGTTCTAATATTTTTTTTAATTCACACAATCCTTGAAAGAGATGTTTGAAGACAAAGTTTTGAAAACACTAGTGAGAAAACTCTAGTGAGAAAACTCCTAAATCCAAGCTCGGAATGTCGAGAGTGAAATCCCACTCGATTATGTTATACAGTTTGTCAAAGTTAAGCTTGAGAAAAATCATGTGGTTGGATTCTTCCTTCTACCATTGTGTGAACACATCATAATTGTTAGAATTATAGAAGTAATGCAGAAAATGTCTTTTTAAAAAATTCAGTTAGAAGAGCAACTAGAACACATCCATAGATACTGAACTTAGTAAGAATAATCAAGTACACAATACTCAGATCTGAACAGACTATAATTAAACTCAACCAGTGATCTAATTCTTAGTTAGAAAACACATTAGATTATCAAAACATAAAACTAGTTCTGATGCAGACTTATTCATCACTGGATCTGATGCAAATTTAACTCAGGAACAGATCTAAATAATAGATCTAATATAGATCCAAAAGAACAGATCGGAACAGTAGATCTGAAATAGATCTAAGCTAAGAGCAGGATACAGATAGGAAGAACATATAGATCTAGATTTCAGAAAGCAGATCTAATCTATTATAACCTTTAGAATTTAAAGAACAACATACAGGGATCTTACCTTGAAGACTTACCTCAGATCACTGAAGGAGTGCATGCCACACATAAATGATGAAGAACCACTGAATATATGCTCAGAAAAAGTCAGGATCATAGATCTACCATATAGGTTAGATCTCTTTCCAAGAGATGAATGAACTGGTTGCCACCAAGAAGAAAACACCCATAACACAGAAATTTGCTGGAAGCAAAACCCTCATACACTCAGAAATTTCCAGCAAACAAAACCCTTACACCAAGGGGTACMACTGTCTTGGATAAGCAGTCTAGAGGCWGCGGCTCAAAAGGACAGGGACAGATCTGCTAGAGAAGCCACARCTCAAWGAATTGGGGCCAGATYTGTGCAGGAGAGGACACGGCCCAATGTATAGAGGCAGGTCTGTGCAGGAGAGGCCAYGGCTCAATCAGAAATACTCTAAAGAAATGATGRCAGCTTCAGACYTCAASACACAGGTACCTCCACCATAAAACAGTCCAGCAATAGCCCTTGAATCATTCCCAAATCAGAAGTAGACAGCAGTAATTCTGGGACTGAGATCTGATCAAATWAGGAAGGCTGAAAATGCCACTAAACAACCTCAGTCACTGTTGCAAGAAGGGGCCGCARCAAGCAAAGGGAGATCCGCTCACMTTAGGAGGATTAACAAGAGTGTRTRAAATGAGGAGGGGTGGGTCTSTTTTTATACTTTAGGCTAGGGGTTTAGAAAAAATAATAATTAAAATGATAATTAAAATTAACATATWTAATTAATATAAATATTAATTAAACATGTTATAAATTAAACATTTAATTAATATTTGCATATTGACCCCTAAAGCAAAAATGCAAAACCCCAAATAAACACAAGCAAGGGTGAAGGGGGTTTAGGTGGRGATACTTGGTGGCAATACTTGTCCATTCATTCTCAAGGTGACCTTTTAACTTTATCATCATTGCATATGGGATACATCCCTCATGTGGTCATGCCCACMTTCAAAAAKGGGTCATATACCAACAAAGTACCCGAGCAAGGATCAKGTTGCCCCAGAACATTTCTGGGGTCTTATCCACCAAGGTACAAGACCAAGGATCAACCCATGCTCCAGGCATGGGTACCCTGGACCATGTCCAGGGGCCCTAGACATATCTAGGGACTTTAAYTGCTTGGTCCCAGRCCAAGAACCCCAGTCATATACTGGGGGCCCTAACAAGGGTCTTTTGYTGCTTGGTCYCAGACCAAGAGCCCTAGTTATATACTGGGGGCCCTAACAAGGGTCTTTTGCTGCTTGGTCCCAGACCAAGAACCCCAKTCATATACTGGGGGCYCTAACAAGGGTCTTTTGCGATGGCACTTGATTGTTTTGGTCCYAGATCAAGTACCCCAGGAGTGCACTGGGGGCCCTAGATCTCGGCTAGGGTCTTTGCCATCCTCCCGGAGAATGGCTCTTGCAGCTGCTACGAATTTAACACTACCTCTTAGCAAGAGAGGCATTCTCAGCTACACCAAGCTTGTCACGAAAGTATACAAACTTTGTCAAGGACAGTGGCTTGGTAAAAATATCTGCTGTCTGTTCTTTCGTCGGAACATACTGAATGCTGAGAACGTTCTTCTGAACCATGTCCCAGACATAGTGATATCTCATCACATTGTATTTCGATCTGTCGTGAAACACTGGATTCTCGGTGAGCTTTATACAACTCTGATTGTCACAGTGAATGACTGTGGGTTTAAGCTTTGAACTAAACAAGTATGAGAGTAGCTTCCTAAGCCACATTGCTTCTTTGCTTATCGCACTTGCAACAATGTATTCTGCTTCTGTAGTGCTTTGGGCTACGGAGCCCTGTTTCTTGCTGGACCAGGAAATCATTGCCGAACTCAAACTGAAGCAATATTCGGAAGTACTCTTCCGATCCACTGTACTGCCCATCCAATCTTAATCTGTAAGACCATGGAGCATTACACCTCCACTGGAGGTGTATCTGAGACCATAAGCTATAGTTCCCCGAACATATCTCAGAATATGCTTCACAACAACCATATGTATATGCTTTGGTTCACACATGAACTGGCTAAGAGCATTTACCGCATAACAAATGTCTGGTCTCGTATGTACGAGATACATCAAAGACCCAATGATCAGTCGATATGAAGTGGGGTCTTCTGGATCTGAACCTGTAACTTGATCTTGTAGTTTCTTTAGGTTAGAGATCACTGGAGTTGTCATGGACTTGCAGTCCATCATGCCAAATCTGCGAAGTACATCAATTGCATATTTACCCTGTGAGAGAAAGATCTCTCCTGGTTTCTGCCAAACCTCCAAGCCCAAAAAATAGTGCATGAGCCCCAAGTCTTTCATTTCAAACTCTGCAGAAAGCTCCCTCTTAGTCTGAGCTATCAAGTTTTCCTCTCCAGTGAGGAACAAATCATCCACGTATAAGACTAGGATAATTGGATGATTTTGAACAATCTTTATATAAAGATTTGGATCTACTATGCTCTTGGCGAATCCAAGACTTTGTAGAAAACTGTCTATTCGACCATACCAAGCTCTTGGAGCTTGTTTCAACCCTTACAGGGCTTTCTTGAGTTTGCACACATGAGATCTTTTATCATGTATCACAAAAACTTCAAGTTGCTCAATATATACTTCTTGCTCAACTTCACCGTTAAGAAAAACAGTCTTAACGTCCATCTGGTGAAGTTTCCAACCAAAAACTGCTGCAAGTGAGATAATAATCCTGATTGAAGTATACCTGGCAACTAGAGCAAAAATGTCGTCGTAGTCAATTCCTTCTTTCTGAGAGAAACCACGAGCCACAAATCTCGCCTTGTATTTCTCAATACTACCATCTGCTGCATGCTTTATCTTATAAAGCCATTTTGAAGTTACTACTGATTTGCCATGAGGTCTAGGAACTACGGTCCATACATCATTCTTTAAAATAGAATCATATTTTTCATTCATAGCATCTTTCCACACTTGATGTTTGGAGGCTTCAACAAATGTGGAAGGTTCTGAATCAATCACAGTATTTAAATGAGCTATAAGACCGGAGTACTTATCTGGTTTCTTGCTTTCTCTGAAGGTGCCCTTAGGAGCTGAATGTTTTTCTGCTTCTTTCAATATTTCTCGACACTAGGCTAGTTTCCTTTTAGCAGGAGGTATCTCCATTGGAAACTCAATAGTATCCCTTGAGGGGTCCACTGGAAGTTCTGAGGTTTCCTCCCTCTGCTCATCTGGAAGAGGAGAGTCTAAAGGATCAAGTGGTGGAGCTTCCTGCTCCTCTGAATCACATGGAAGTTCTCTGGCTCGACGAGAAGCTGTTTCTTCATGAAAAGTCATGTCTCTGCTTACTTCGATGAACTTTTGACCAGGGATATAAATCCTGTAAGCTTTTGAGGTCTCACTGTATCCCACAAAAGTTCCTTTCTTACCGGAGGGCTCTAGTTTAGTCCTCTTCTCTTTTGGAATGTGTATATAGACTGGACTGCCAAAGATTCTTAAGTGATCAACTAAAGGCTTACATTCGGTGAAAACTTCTTTAGGAGTTTTCGTTTCAAGGGCTTTGTGTGGACATCTATTCTGAATGTAGACTGCAGTACTGACAACCTCGGCCCAAAGCGATAAGGGTAAGTTTTGGTCATGCATCATGGACCTGGCTGCTTCATAGATAGTTCTATTATTTCTTTCAGCAACCCCATTCTGCTGAGGGTTGTATGGTACAATTAGCTCCCTCTTAATTCCAAAAGCCCGACAGAGTTCGTCGTATTTGAAGGAGTCAAATTCTTTACCATTATCTGTTCTGAAAACTCTGATGTGTCTTCCTGTTTGATTTTCAACAAGATTCTTGAAATCTTGAAATCTGCTAAAAGATTCATCTTTAGTTTTTAAGAAATAAATCCAAGTTTTACGCGAACAATCATCAATAAAAATGATATAATAAATACAACCATTCA
>ML835113.1:3340-17728 GCA_009831015.1 Picea engelmannii
TGGTCATACCCAACGTTTGAGAAATTGAGCATCCAGTCCGCACCCACAACTTTAAATCGAGAGTGGAAATGCAGAGACCAATCAAGGGTTTCGTTCTCTACTTCCACTCCCATGTAGTGGAGTCCAGTTCTGTGAAGAAACCAATAGCATAAATATGAAGAAACCTGGAAGTTGTCGCTATTGAGCAATAGTTTGGAGTCTGTGGTGAAGGAGAAGAGACGTGGATTCTATGGTTGTAGAAAATTGGTCAGTTGTCATGAGGGGAGATAAAGGACTCCACAAGGCACTGAGTCTGACTTTGGTTGGAGGTCTCTGAAACAAAGATAGCTATGGATTATGATCATAAAATAATTTTAGAGATAGAGATAGTTCCTCTGGATCATTCTATCCAGCGAGTTCTCCAACTCCAGTGCATCATCCCCGGTCAGCAGCCTCCAACTCCAGTGCATCCAAGGAATACTACATTCCTCCTTCACAGGGCTTTGCAGGGAAGGGTGTCGGACCTCTGGAAGGCTCGAACTGTTTGGTGAGCCCTTCATTGTCAATGTCAAAGGGGAGATTACCCACATATAGTTTAGTGCCCTCAGGAAGAGGAGGATAGTCCTGGTCTTCAACTGACTCTTGCTCTGGCTTGCTCTTAGGTTCTTCCACCTTAATTATTGATAAACGTGATTCCTTTGAGTGTTTTATGTTCCACCGTGCCTAGTCGAGGCACCACCAGTTCCAAACTAGTTCTTCCTCTTTAATTATTGATAAACATGTTTCCTTTGAGTGTTTTATGTTCCACCATGCCCAACTGAGGCACCACCAGTTCCGAACTCAGGAAAGACGTGGCAGTGCTTCTCAGCAACGACAGTTCGAATTTCGTCCCCCTCACCTGGTTCCCACATGTGGCCTTGGCCTGCACCATCAAATGAGATCTCTCTGAGTTGCCTAAACCCATTTCAGAAGAAAAGCAAGCGAGACTCTCTGTGTAGATCCAGACTTGAGTTGGTAACAATCTTAGGAAGCTCAACTTACCATAATTCCTCAACACAAAATCAGAAAGTACATTACTAAAAAATAATTCACACTAAACCAATATGCTTAAAAGGCTCTTCTAATTAGTAGAAATAAGACGCTTACCTGAGTAGAGGATCCCCGTGGCTCCGTCAAAATTACCTTCTCCAGTCCACTGGAATCTCTGACAAGATCGACCATCATTTTGTCCCTTTTTTGGGAAAGGGACTTTCAACTTGAACCCCTTGGTAGTTATGGCTCGAAAAATTACCAAGGACCACGACCAAGGACAAATGATTACTACTATTTGTGTGTTACGATATACAATACTCCATGGCCAAGGACCACGACCAAGGAGAAACAATTGCCTTTCCCTTGCGATTACTACCTATGACCACGACCAAGAACAAACGAAGTTAGTTACTCATGGTATAATGAGGTGGGGAGGACAGGAAACGGGGATGACGTCGAAGCATCGGGTTAAATGGAAGAGGCCAAGAAGATGGAAAAGGGAGAACCAAGACTCGGGGTTGCATCTTTGAGCTAAAGAAAGTGAGGAAACTTATGAGTGACGATAGTCAAGTGGAGCATGATGGAGTCTAGTTCAAGGGGATTCTGCCACCTTGGACCACTCAAGCTTTCTGTTCAGGTTTGGATTCTTTAGTGGAAATCAACATGTGATCAAATGAGTTTCTACTTGGGTGCTAACAGTTGTTGTTGGTCCTGATTTCTATGGGGATCAAAGATTGATCTTGGGTTGAAGCATTAGGAGGTGGGTTATGTTTGGAGAAACAACAAGATGAAGGGGTGAGAATTGAAAGGTGACCAGGGGAGAGTCACGAAGATGAGAGGAGAGAGGGAGCCATCAACATCGGTAGGCATGGTGGCTCGAACCAGAGTGTCTCGAGCTGCTGGGGAGGTGGGAATTTGGTTCCATAGCCTATGTTTGGAGTCGAAGAAGAGGGAAACGATTACATTGAAAGAAGAAGTGAGCAAGAAGAATAGGGAAACCTTGGGGGATGAAATCATGGCTGAAGTTAAGAATTGGGCTCGCACCCAAGTCAATCCTATACTTGGGACACCAAATACTTTAGCCTAGTGGAAACTTATTGGTTAACGAAGGTGATGGTGGCTCAGGCGATCGCATGGTAGCAAGAAGAAAATAGAGCCACCCTACATGTTATTCGTGTCTATTGTGCAAAGCACTTCCAACATGCCGATAAGGAAAACAAATGTTAATAGTAGATTATATCATGCCTTTTATGGTGCAATTCTTATGCATACCAGAACGACACATAATGACGAATTGAAGACCTCTCAATTATGGATGCCTAATAAGAATCAAATTATGTTTCAGCCTTATTGTTTGGTTTCACTGCCTATCTGAAAGACTCACAAAAGATTACATATTGAAGAACTCTAAAACCTTGTATGGATCCTAATAAGCATAGAGCTATGTCTCAACCCTGAGCTTCACCAACTCCCAAAGGCTTAAAAAAATGAAGACTCTTTTGGTGTCAGGAGAGTGGTGCGTAAATATTTTAGAGTGAAACCATGTTTTCTTTTTTCCTCTACTTTTGCATCAAAGATAGATCCTCTGAAATGGATCAACACTAGAAGGTGTTGGTATCAATGTTAAAGGAGACCTTCAGCTCCATAACTATAAGATGTTAAGATTCATGAAAATGTTCTTAAAAAGAATTTATAGTCACATTTACCAGCAGTCAATATAAACTCCCTAAGCCATGGTGAGAACTTAGATGTCTAACAAACCGAGAGAACTTAGATGTCTAACAAACACATAATTTTAAGTTTGATCCCCACTCAAAATCAAGATGTAAGACCCTCAAACTTCATTTAGCATGAGAACTTAGAACCATGATTCTCCTCAATTCCCATTTATTATTCAGTTGATTAACACTTCTTGCAGGCATTGTAGAGGCGCTTTGCCTATGGAGACTAATGCACAACATTCACATTTTTCTCTTTCTCCACTCGATGGATCTTCAAAAAGGGAGCAAAAGAAGGTAGAATACCGGGATCTGAGGGTCCCACACTGTACATCGAGGCCACATTTATGCATAAAATTGCCCCCCACTTAAAACATCCACAGAAGAGCTTCACAGCAAAGTGTGCAAAGAAAGAGGTTGAAGTCAGAGTCAAATATAACAGAAACAATCTGAATTGAAGAAGATATGATGAATGAGAATATGGGTGTTTAATAAGTATAGAGTTATATTGAACAACTTCACCAATTCAAAATCCAAAAAAAAAAATTGTAAACTCATGTTTGTATAGAAAGACCTTATGCTTCATAACTGCGAACTTCATAACTGGAAAATGTTGAGATGCATTTCATGGGAATTCATAGACAACATTCGCAAATGGGTGAGAATATGGATGACTACGCACAGACTTACGCCTGCACCTCACTCAAACTCAAAATCTAGGGCTCTGAAAATTCCTCGATAGAAACACAGACAAAAAAAAGGCAGAGCATTGTCAAGTGTCAATCCAGTAAGGTCCAAACCAACTCTTCTTGTCAGGCATCAAGAATTCAATACTCAATGCCATAATCCACAACCAGCGAGAATAGCTAAATGCAATGCAGTGAACAACAAAACAAAACAAACACTTACCAGAGAGCAAAACCAGAGCCCACAAGCATCTCATTTTGAGGTCTCCATTGCTCGTTACCGAAGCTCCCATGGCAGCAACTTCTACACCTACAAATCTCCTCGCATGCAGAGAATTGCAAGAAATTAATGAAGCAGGTCTTGTTGTTGCTATGATGGCACATGTGCATACTCAGAATTTGTGTTTTTTTAAGGATAGCACAACTTTGTGTTACCAAATTTGGTGTTGGAATCCACGTTAACAGAGGGAACTTCAAAGCATATCACAAGAATTTCTCAAGGCTCTCGCATGGATTTGAAATAAGCATCCAAAATTCAATCTAGGAGAAGGAATTTGAGAAATCTCAGAGATATCTGTGATGGAATTTGAAGGACTTATCCAATCTCTCACGGAAAGCTGCTCTGCAAGACTCAACGGTAAGATGGAGACTAGGGCATGTTGAAGTGACAATAGGTAGGAATCTGAGGCACCCATGAAGGAACAACAAGTCCTCGGTCCCTGGTTCGGCTTTCGAATCCCTCAGGTAAGATTTGGGAAAGCTTTGTTTCCTTGCTGGGTTGAAAGACCCTTGTAGGAGTACTGCGCAGCACCCACAGGAAGCGATGTCGGCTCGCTTCTAGCCCCAGGGCGAGTTCGGTAACCTGCGCCTCGGGCCAATTCCATAGCATATCAATTGGATCTGGCTTCCGCAACACTGAAACCATCATTAAAACATAAGAATAAACCCAATTGTCACCTCCACCGCATGTCAGTGCCCAAAACATATCATCAGTCGCATTCGACGCTTGTTGATAAGCTGCAGCCAGAAGAACAGGGCGTTTTTTTATTGGTTATGAAAAAAACACGCGTCACTTGTTAATATGATGCGGATAGACAACGAAAAGTTGAAAGGAACCTCCCCTTAAAAGAACGCCTTCGGCGTAATTAATCTATCAAAATGAAGGATGACTTTTATTGTGAAAATAATGCATGTTGTCACTCACAATGCTCCACAAAATATAAAGTCATGAAAGCTTAACAACATGAGAGTTGACCTCTGAACATTGCTCCACATAATATGAAGTTATGAAAGCTTAACAACATGAGAGATGACCTCTGAACATTGTTATATTTTCATCTAGGCTATACATTCACAAATCCACTCCAATGAAATCCTTGTAAAATTTACTATGTAATGATGTTAAAAAGCTTGTAGTTGTAGATTCTTTTAGGTCAAACAAAAAAAATCAATCGTATTCTCATCTCTTAACATAGTTACCGACTTAACGAGAATTTTGACCTCAAAATGAGAACTCACGTGCAAAAAACTCATTTTTTTGTGTAAAAAACACCAAAATCAATTCTCATTTAAAAAGTGGTGCTACCGGTAACACCCATTTTTTGTAGGGTGGTCAAAATTGTGACTTACTTGAAATCATTCATTGACAACCAATACCATTGCAGAAAATTGATCCTCAAATCAAAATTTGATGCTACCAGTAGCACCATTTTTATTTTTAGAGTTAAAATTACGACTTAATTGAAATTGTGGCCTTGATCACTAGCACTATATCATGAACAAAAAATTGCAAATTGACTTATAAATCGAAAAGTGGTACTTTATTTAGTAATCAATTTTATTTGATTTTTTAAAGTTACATTAAATAAATAAATTGAAAAGAGAAACACCACATACATTTTTTTTTGCTTTAAATAAAAAAATGCACATTTTTCTATTTAATTTTTTAAAAAGAAAAAAAAAACATGTTTTAGAGAGAAAAATATTTTTTAATGAAAAATAAAACCTTCTTTAAGATGAAAAATAGTCTTGTTTAATGAAAATACACATTTTTAAAATAAAACAAAATAAAACACATTTTTTTTAATGAAAAAACACCAATTTTTTTTTAAACACAATTTCTTTTTAGAATTTAAAAAAAATAAAAAATAAATGAAACATTAAAACACAAAAATTTTAATTATTTTAACAAAAACATAAATAGAAATTGAAAAACAAAATTAGAATATAAATAATTAAATATTTTAAAATTAAATAACAAATTTTAAATTTTAAAAACTAAAAAGAACACACATAAAACAAAGCACAAAAAAGGGGGAAACATTAATTTTAAAAATCAAACATTAAATAAAAATTAAAATTAAAAAAGAAAAATAAAAATAAAAAACACATTTTAGAAATGAAAAAACATTAAAATAAAAAGGTGTGCGGGGTAAGCGATGTTGGGCATTGCCCCTTCAAAACCAAAGTAAAGAGGGGAGCGGGGTGATGCCCCTTTTCCACATGAAAGGGCGTGGTATGACATTAACATTTTTTAGAAAGAGAGTGGTGTGACATTTTAAATGTTAATTTCATGTCACCTCATGTCATGAGATGGGAAGGGGGTCATCGCATCCATCCCCTTTGCTTTGGTTTTAAGTTAAGGCATTGTCTAACTATTTTATGAAATAATTTTTTTTTGGAATTTGGTGATATAAATTTGCATGAAATCACTATTTTTTGTTTTTCAAAATCCATTTTTTAATGCAAAAATATATTTAGCATGTTGAAAAACTCTGGGATACTCGGATTATACATAAATAATTACTCAAATCTACGGATTTAACAATTTCTCTTCGATTTTCGGACAAATGTCCCGAGAAAATATTGTCGCCCAAGAGTAATTTCGTAGAACGTTTAGAGGACGACTTAAGTTAAAACCAAAGCAAAGGGGAGACAGGGCGATGCCCAACATTGTCCTCCCCCTTTCCACCCACACCCCACCTCCACACCCTTTTATTTTATTTTTTTAATTTTTTTATTAATGTTTTCTATTTTATTTTTTAATTTTTGTTTTATTTTTATTTGCGTGTCTTTTAGGTTTTTGTTTTTAAATTTTAAATTTGTTTTTTAATGTTTTGATTTTATGTTTAGTTATTTATATTTTAATTTTTGTGTTTTAATGTTTTATGTGATTTTTTGGTATATTTTTTATTTTTCCTTTTTTCACCTTTCAAAAACAAATTTGTCTTTTTTTTTATTATAAATGATGATGAAAAAAAAAGTTGTTTTTTCATTTAAAAAAAAAATGTGTTTTTTATTTTAAAAATGTGTATTTTCATTAAATATGGAGTTTTTTTATTTTAATAAATGGGTTTTTTCATTAAAAATGTGTTTTTCCTCTAAAAACATGTTTTTTTATTTTAAAATTAAATAGAAACATGTGCGCGAAGTTTTTATTTTCAATTTATTTTTTTAATGTAAATTAAAAAGTTAAAATAAAATTGATTAATAAATAAAACACCACTTTTCGATTTACAAGCCAAATTGAAGTTCATTGTTCATGATAGTGTCCGTGATCAAGACCATTATTTCAAATAAGTCGTTACTTTCACTCTAAAAATAAAAAGGGTGTTATTGGTTAATAAAATGGTATTGTTTGTCAAGGCAATGATTCAAGCAAGTCACAATTTTAACCACCCTACAAAAAATGGGTGCTACCGGTAGCACCATTTTTGAAATGGGGGTAAAAAATGCGACCTCTAAAAACAAGAATTCTAGAGAGTTCTCGTTAAATTGGTAACTTTGTTTCTTATGATTGAAGAATAGACAAGTATGTCTTCTCATTACCACCAAAACACACATTTCCCACATACTTTGCATCCCTTCAATGTTATTACGCGTGTCATTGCAACAATATGTTTTTTTTCAAAATCTTATAGTTTTTCATCCAAACCAATGGGATCATGTCAAGTCTATCTAATGGTGGTTTTCTAGATCTTTTTCTAGACTCATTGCAACACTTTTATTTGTGGATATGGATCCTTAACCAAAACACAAAACATGCCTTCTACATAAAGAAAGTGTGTTCTATTCTTGAGATGAAGAAGATCCATGTGTGTGCTTTTGGTTAGTGAATTTTGCAACGTGCAGTTGCAAATGGAAATGGAAATAATAAATGATAAAGCTTCCCTTTGAAACTGACCCTTGGAGATGTTAGATGATGCCAAGCATAAAAACAATATCGGTGCTAACATGCATGAATTTGCAAACTGCTGACAAACCTCTAGCCTTAGCTATGAAAATCATGATGCTAACAGTTGGCTCCAATGGGGATGTTATCCTCCCTGAGGTAGCAAAGAACAGTATACCAGGTGCCTTATACATTAGGTTGTTCCCAAACCATTAAAAACTCTTCTCTGACCTGTTGAAAACCCAAAATTGTATGTGCTCCAAATTGAATTCAAGAAACTACTGAAAATGAAAATTGCAGATTGTTGAAAGAAATACTCGTAGAACCAATATTATTCATACTCCTACCTACCCTACTTTACTAAGCACAAATGCTAAATCAAGTAATCCCATATTTCCAATGAAGCCAGTCAAGCAAATGGTTTCTTGACTGCAGCTTGCTTTCAGCTCCTCCAGTCATAAAGTCAAGACTGAAATATGACAAGTTATCCCACCATTTGAAACTATCCTCATGTTCAAACATTACATAGCTAATTTTGATTGAATATTTCAGCAGAGTTGCAAAAGGATCTTTGAGAGCAAAAACAACTATCACTTCTTTATGACCAACAATGAGATCATCTTTAAATGGTTCTTTCTAACTGTTCACATTGTCCATGTCATAAAAAAGTTTTTGAAAAGCATCTTTATTTCGACATGAGGACTGTTTACTGACTGAAGATTCATTTTCTATTGGCGAGATGAAATATGGACTACTAACCTTGGGTGTGATACCATAATGCTTGTAACAGTGAGCCATGGCAGCCTCATACCCTCTTTATATTGTTATGAACGAGTTAATAGTGCTGCATATGTCTTCAATTCATATTGTTCTTGTTCTTGGTCAGAAAATTCTTCAAAATGAGATGAATCTTGGCATATCCATTGTGCTTCGTGTTCTATCTCAAGTTCCATGATAAGCTTACGTAAACATTCTAACTTATCTTCTTGACTAAAGATATGACAGGAATCCAAATAAGATAATAATGAAGAACGAATATCTCCACACCAATAATGCTTAAGAGACATATCAATCCAATTTTTGAAATTTTGAAGAGAAACAAGGTCTGCCACCAACCTTGTTATTTCGCTTGATGAATTACTCGGATAGAAAGACAAGCTTTCCATTCTAACGCCAATAAACTATTCATACCTCGAGCTCTTTGAACAATGAAGTCGCCATGAAAACTTTAGCTCTGGATTCTTATGCCAGTGGAATCACCTTCAAACTGATTTTCTGATGTGTGGAGTCGCCAGAGCAGAAATACAGTGAATACGTGCCTAAGTGTTTGCTTCTCTCAGACCTTAGAACTAAAACAATGTTGTTCTTCCCGAGATAAATAATAGCAATCGTCCCCGACAGCGATGCCAAAATGTTAGCGCTCTATAAACTTTGTTCCGCTGAGAAAACGAATGACGGAGGCAACCTACAAACCAACTTTGAGGCCCGAAACTAGCCTTTTGGACCTGGAGAAAGCTCTATCTAGAGACTTCGTCTCCGTACAAGATGTAACTTTAAACTCTGGGCTAGATTTGACAAATTTAAACAATATTTTCAGTTCTATTGGCGAAAGAAGGCAAGACCTTGGGCTATGGAGTCGATTTAAGAAAAAGATAGAAACAAATGATTCGGTAACTGAACTCGAGAGGATAAATGCTAAATGAGCAACAAACTTCAGTTAAAAATCTTTGTGTGTGGAGAGAGAAAAACACATGAAGGAACTTGGAGCACTGTTGGGAATGAATTTGGAGTTAACTTAGAAGAGACAGAGTTTATCTAAATGGCGCGAATCTAGAGCACTGGGCGGTGAATTATAGATTCGAAATCACGTTCTGATTTAGACAGAAATTACAGAAGTGAATATAAAGAGCACAGGAAATCACATATGCAAAGGAAGAAAACAATACATCAAACTGCCACAGTTAGAATCTTTTCACCAAAGCTTCAAGACTTTTGCATTAAATTTCAATCAGATCAAAAACTACAATCAATAGTCATTGTCTACATTGTTTTCCTTGTTAGAGTTGCTTCACACACACATAGGATTTATTTTTCCTAAGGTTTTTCCTTGTTTATTAGTCATAATTAGTCATTATCCAGTCTCCTATATTTTAGGGGATAATATTCCACCTGGAGAATATTCACTTTCAGTTGACACTTCAGTTTGACTAGTTGAGTTGAGTTTAGATGTTGCATTGGTTTTGTCACCATGTAACATTGGGATCATCACCATGATAATTCGACCTTGCCTTAATATCATCACCAGACTGGCGCATTACCCTTGATTACCTGAGTTAACTCCTCACTACTCTATGTTCAGTGAGTTAACTGAAGACTAGTTGACTAGTTAATTCAACTAGGTGGCAGTTCACTCCCGTAACTGCCTGAGATACTAGACTAGGTGGCAGTTCACTCTCGTAACTATTGGTGTGTGTCCAGATCACTCTAGACCACCACTATGGTGCATTGGTTCTCCTCCAGTGCGCACTCATTGAGTTATACAGAGTATATCATGTGTAAGTTATTCATTATTCACAACAGTTAATGAGAATTATTTCATTATTTCTCTCCTTCTTCTTCTTTCTCCAATTCTCTCTGCAAATGTGTGTATTATTGTTTAGCTAGATCTATTTTGTGCAGGTTCAACACATTTACATGGTATCAGAGCCGATGGACTGCTAAACAAAAGCTACACCAATTTTTTTTGCAGGTACAAAAGATTGAAGACAATGGAAAGATGGATTTCCAAAAAGAATCCATTCTTACACCTTACAACTATTTTGCATGGAAGAAGAAAATAGCCATACATATCCAAACCAGAGGGTTGTATAGGTTAACCTTGAATACAGATACAAAACCGACATCATCCATAGAAAAATTCAAGTACTTAAATCGCATGGATGAGGCACTCGGAACAATTTGCAGCCTTATTTCTCTCGATCTCCTTTTTCACATATCTTCCTGTAAGACTCCCAATGAAGCCTAGACCACCTTGGAAAGGCTCTTTGACAAACAGGATGAGATGAGGGGACACATGCTGGAGCTGGATCTGTTCACATTGGATCCAAAAATATTCCAGAATATCCAAGATTTCTTTACAAAATTCAAGGATTTAGTGTCACAACTCAAAGCTTGTGGGGTTGATAAATCGAAGGAGGAGAAACAAAATATTATCGCCATTCTCTCCGAGCATGGTCGTGAATTCTCTGTATCCATATCCACATTCCATACTGTCAAATTCACCCCTGGAGCCACCTGGAAGATGCCTTCTCTTGAGGACTTTATCGAATCCATGACACAAGAGCAAACCAAGCTCATCAACATGGGCACAATCAAAGGTCCAAGGGTGCATGTACTCACTGTGCATTATGGCAGCCACAAATATCAGAAATATAAAGATAAAGATAAACAAAAATCTCATGCACATCCGAAGAAGGAAGGGTACACAAAACTCTTCATCGATGCCTCCGGATCCAAAGGGGAAAAGGGAAGAAAAGGGGAGAAATGCATGTACTATCACAAAAGATTCCATTCGGAATCCGCATGCATGCAAAAACAAATAGATCTGATGTCTCAAATACTTCAGCAAAACAACCTGGGAGATCGCATCCCCGAGGGTGCCAAGAAGAAGAAGCCAGAAGATCAGAATTCCAAGAAAGGGAATTCTAGCCATGCCTTGATTGCCATCAACTCCTCTCTCGATGCTTGGATCGTTGATTCAGGAGCATCACATCATATGGTTGCATCAAAAAAAGTATATTCTTCTTTGGATTCATGCAAAGGTCCTCATATTTTGATGGGGGACAACTCTTATGTTAAAGTCACCGACATTGAACTCACCAACAAAAGCTTCGAGAACATGATGCATGTTCCCAAACTTTATGTCAACCTTCTCTCCATGTATCATATGACGAATTTCGGCACCGGAAATAAATTGATATTCACACCAAATTCCGTGGACATCTACAACATGCAAACCAACTCCAGGGTTGTTACCGGTGAGGTAAATCATCAATCTAGATTGTATACATTTTCTGAATTCATTGAACCTGATTATGCTTTACTTCTTACTCATGCTGATGAAAGTAGTAGGATATGGCACGAAAGGTTTGGACATTTTAATTTCAGATACATGCAACAACTTAGCAAGCAAATATTGGTCGATGGTATAGTAGACATCCATTTCTCCAAGGGAAAATGTGAGGGATGTGTTCTCGGAAATCACCCTCAAGAGAAATTCGACAAAGGAAAGTCTCGGCAAGCTCTTCTGCACCTTTAGATCTAATCCACAGTGACCTTATGGGTCCTTTTCCACATCCATCCATCAACAAAGCGAGGTTTTTTCTCATTTTTGTTGATGATTTCTCACGTTTTATATGGATCTACTTTCTTAGACAAAAATCTGAGGTCTTTCAACACCTCAAAGATTTCAAAGCCTTGGTTGAGACACAGTTCGGAAACAAGATCAAAGTCCTTCGAACTGGTAACTGGGGAGAGTATATGAATCATGAGATCCACAATCTTTGCCATGAGACAGGGATTCAGTTACAACACAAAGTTCCTTATACTCCGTAACAAAAAAGAGTTGTTGAGCGGAAAAACATATCTCTAAAGGAGATGGCATCTTGCATGTTGCATGCAAAGTCACTACCATAGAGACTATGGGTTGAAGCACTTAACTCTGCAACATACATCCAAAATAGATCTCCCCATAGATTTGTCAAGGATAAGACCCCCTACGAGGCTTGGAGCGGCCTCAAACCGAAAGTGACCCACTTTCGCATTTTTGGTTCACGTGCATGGGCCATGATTCCCTCTGAAAAAAGGAAGGCACTTGATCCGCAGAGCACTGAGTGCATTTTTGTTGGATACCCTGACGGTGTGAAGGGATATAGGCTTATTGATATTTCCTTGGACCGACTCATCATTGAACGTAGTGTCCAATTCGAGGAAAGTGTATCGCATGCACCTCAACAATCACATGCAAACACCTTCATTCTTCCACCTATCTGAGATGATGAGCATGCACATGCTGATACTTCTTCATATGAGAGTTTTGATTCATAGAACTCATATTATTCAAATTCAGAGCCAGTACAGTCGGATGCAGAGTCAGAGCATCTAAATGCAGTTGCAGAGCCATAATAGAGGCCCAAGTGGGCACAAACTACTCTTTAGGTTGTAGGGGATCTCGTTGGTGATCCAGTCGATACTAGGAGGACTCGATCTGATTTCGAGGAGCCTCTTGTTGCACTCACTACCACTGAACCATTGCCCTCCAGGCATATTTTCTTGGTTCGGTCTTTAGATCTATAGTCTTATGGTGAGGCTGTGATGCAGGAGCATAAGCTCACAGTTCTAGAAGATCTATGGTTGTTGAAAGTCAAAGCCAAATTTTACTAAAGAGAATAGGTGCTCTTAAATTTACTTTGTTGTATTCAGTTAAAGTTGAATAAATTGTCAAAGGATCTCGAATCCTAACAATGTAATAGTTGTAGGAGAAGTTAGGATTACAAGCAGAAATTGTAGGATCTAAGAGGATTCGATCCAAACTTTGTGGATCTAAAAACCTAAGTTTGAATTGTATTTAAGCAAACTAAGTTCGATTGTAAAAGGGAGGACGAAAGAAACAAGGGAAAGGCGGAGAGAATGCACAGAATCGCTGCAGAGGAGATAAAGAGAATTCATTAATAAAAGTTTCTATCCATTATGCAACATTCTTGTGTGTGTGAAACCATATTTCATCCGTGTATGATTATGATATCTCTGTTCTCGTTGATAGAACACATCTGATCTATCATATTATTTCAATGATCCTTGGAATCGAAACAATCATGTAATGGACTGATAATTTCATTCTGTAAGCATTGGGATTAAGGGTGGAGATCACAGTGGAACTCGAAGGGATCAAGGAGTCGACGGTGCCAATCATCCAGAAGACGGGCGATCAAGATCTGATCAGAACCAAACAGCAAAGAATCAATGGTCCAGATCGTAGCGGAAGGAGGAGGGTTCAAACTGCGATGCGTTTAGTGTTTTCCGTTGTAGCCACGTGTCCATCGATGTATGGAAGCGGAGATTTAAGGTAAGTACAAAAAAAGTGTCAGTGGTGTTTTCCGTTGGGTTATGGTCATGGCGTGTGGTCGTAAGGTGTTTAATACCATGTAAAAACATATTTCCGTTGGGTGCTAGCAAACCAAAAAGTGTTTAATTCGCCAATTTAGCAAGAGTCTGGTCAAAGGAACCGAACTGCCAATTATAGCGACAGATAACTAAATTTAGCTCTGTCAAACAGTTTTCACTAACACCAGCTGCATTAAGTGGTATCAGAGCGAGATCTGAGAAATTGTAACATTGTATATGAAAGGGAAAATTTATTTTTCACCTTTACCAGTAATCGAGGCCAAAGAAAATCTGAACAGTGATACTTTAAAAACAGATTTCTTACCCTCGGACATGGCTTTCAAAGTAGGACAAGGTAGAAGAGGTCGAGGAGGTAGACCTATAGCCAATGCAGAAGTATTGGAAGAATTGAGAAGTGTCAGAGAAGAGATGGCATCCATGAGAGACGCTGGAAGAAGGGATCCTGTAGCAGGTGATGTTAGTGAAAATGAACAGGGAGATGAATCTGAACCTGAAGAAATAACAGATGAGAATATTGGATTGAAGTTATTAAGGGCAGTCATTGGGGCTAGCTCAAAACCAAGATTAGAATTAAATGCATATGATGGAGGATTAAATCCTGAGGAATTAGTTGATTGGA
>ML835113.1:21434-48846 GCA_009831015.1 Picea engelmannii
AGAAGACATGAGTACTATGAGTACTTGATCAAATGGAAGAATCAGCCAGTGGAGGATGCTACATGGATGACTGAAGCAGTTATACAAGAAAATGGCAGCACTGTGGAAGAACTCATGAACAGGAGTTCATGAATTTTTTTTCTGACCTGAGGACTCTGATGCAGGAGCATAAGCTCACAGTTCTAGAAGATCTATGGTTGTTGAAAGTCAAAGCCAAATTTTACTAAAGAGAATAGGTGCTCTTAAATTTACTTTGTTGTATTCAGTTAAAGTTGAATAAATTGTCAAAGGATCTCGAATCCTAACAATGTAATAGTTTTAGGAGAAGTTAGGATTACAAGCAGAAATTGTAGGATCTAAGAGGATTCGATCCAGACTTTGTGGATCTGAAAACCTAAGTTTGAATTGTATTTAAGCAAACTAAGTTCGATTGTAAAAGGGAGGACGAGAGAAACAAGAGAAAGGCGGAGAGAATGCACAGAATCGTTGCAGAGGAGATAAAGAGAATTCATTAATAAAAGTTTCTATCCATTATGCAACATTCTTATGTGTGTGAAACCATATTTCATCCGTGTATGATTATGATATCTCTGTTCTCGTTCATAGAACACATCTGATCTGTCATATTATTTCAATGATCCTTGGAATCGAAACAATCCTGTAATGGACTGATAATTTCATTCTGTAAGCATTGGGATTGAGGGTGGAGATCACAGTGGAACTCGAAGGGATCAAGGAGTCGACGGTGCCAATCATCCAGAAGACGGACGATCAAGATCTGATCGGAACCAAACAACAAAGAATCAATGGTCCAGATCGTAGCAGAAGGAGGAGGGTTCAAACTCCGATGCGTTTAGTGTCTGTTGTAGCCACGTGTCCATCGATGTATGGAAGCGGAGATTTAAGGTAAGTAAAAGTGTCAGTGGTGTTTTCCGTTGGGTTATGGTCATGGCGTGTGGTCGTAAGGTGTTTAATACCATGTAAAAACATATTTCCGTTGGGTGCTAGCAAACCAAAAAGTGCTTAATTCGCCAATTTAACAAGAGTATGGTCAAAGGAACCGAACTGCCAATTATAGCGACAGATAACTAAATTTAGCTCTGTCAAACAGTTTTCACTAACACCAGCTGCATTAGGCTGCTGGAAATCCCTTTTGGGAATCTGCCATGCAAGAGGAGTACAACTCCCTCCTTGAGAACTGGATTTGGGATCCGGTTTATCTTCCTTCTTGGAGGAAACTTTTCAGATGCAGATGGATCTACAGGACCAAGAGCACAGCGGATGGACAAATTAACAAATAAAAATCCAGGCATGTTTCCAAAGGCTTTCAGAAGGTTCATGGTATTGACTATGATGAGACCTTCACTCTAGTAGCGAAGATGGATTCCATACAATTGGCACTTTCCATTGCAGCAACCAAAGGATGGGAAATCCATCAGATGGACATGAAGAATGCATTTCTTCATGGTGATCTCTCTGAGGAGATCTACATGGAGTAGCCCCAGGGAATTATGCAAGACTCATCTTTGGTCTGTCAACTGAAGAAGTCTCTTTATGGCCTCAAGTAGGCTCCGAGGGCATGGTATGCCAAAATGGACTCCTACCTGTTGTCACAGAACTTTGTACATTGTAAATCGAACCCGAATGTCTACATTCTCAGGACGGTTGATTCACTTCTACTTTTAGTTATGTATGTTGATGATTTGTTGATCATTGGGTGCTCAACTTCAGCGATTGCTGCAGTCAAGAGGATTCTACATGACAGGTTTTTGATGACGGACATGGGTCCACTACACTTCTTCCTTGGACTCGAGATCAGTCAGGATGTATCAGGCATCAAACTGTCTCAAGCCAAGTATGCACGAGATCTCCTTGAGATATTTCACATGATAGACTACAAGTCTGCTCCGACTCCTTTCTTATCAGGATTCAAACTTGAGGATGGCGGGGAGACTCCACTGGTTGACAGCACACTGTACAGACAACTAGTGGGGAGCTTGTTGTATCTCACACACTCCAGACCAGACCTCTCATATGCAGTTGGCTTAGTTTCTAGGTTCATGCAGGAGTTGCATGAGCTACATTGGAAATATGCAAAGTGTATCCTTCGATACGTACAGGGCACCATCACCTTTGGGATTCACTATGCAGCATACTCTACATTAGATCTCATTGGGTTTACTAATTCCCACTGGGCTGGTGATAGCATTGATCGCAAGTCCACATCTGGTTACTCACTCAGTCTTGGTTCCGAGCCTATCTGTTGGTCGAGCAAGAAGAAAGTTGCCATTGCTCTATCTTTAGTCGAGGCAGAGTACAAAGGGGTAGTTAACATAACCATTCAGGTTATGTCGCTACAACATTTTCTCACTAAGTTGGACATTCAGTTTTATTAGTCGATCGTCATCTGGTGTGAAAACCAGAGCACTCTGAAGTTCTGCAGAGATCCAGTTCAGAGGCAGTGGACGAAGCACATCGAGATCCACATGCACTACATCTGGGACTTAGTACACAAGGGAATCATCGACTTACAGTTATGTCCTTCAGCAGAACAGACATCAAACATCTTCACCAAGACCTTCACTGAGCAGAAGTTCCATTCTCTGCGAAGACGTCTTGGACTGAAGGACACAGTTGTCTAACAATTGTAGTTCTTCTTTTTACATACATTGTACCTTGAGGGGGGGTTTTCCTACGAGTTTTTTCCTCTTTCCTCACTTTATTCCAGTGTATTTTTTTTGGGTACTTAACATGGCCTCGTTGTCGGGACCCATTCTTTATTTTCACCATAGTGATGTTCAGGGGGGGTGTTGGAGTTACTTCACACACACCTAGGATTTCGTTTTCCTGAGGGTTTTCCTTGTTTATTAGTCATTATCCAGTCTCCTATATTTTAGGGGAGAATATTCCACCTGGAAAATATTATCTTTCAGTTGACACTTCAGTTTGACTAGTTGAGTTGAGTTTAGATGTTGCATTGGTTTTTTCACCACACAACATTGGGATCATCACCATGCTAATTCGACCCTGCCTTGGTATCATCACCAGACTGACGCATTACCCTTGATTCCTTGAGTTAACTCCTCACTACTCTTTGTTCAGTCAGTTGACTAGTTAACTCAACTAGGTGGCAGTTCACTCCCGTAACTACCTGAGATACTAGACTAAGTGGCAGTTCACTCCCGTAATTGTTGGTGTGTGTGCAAATCACTCTAGAACATAACTATGGTGCATTGGTTATCCTCCAGTGCACACTCATTGAGTTATACAGAGTATATCATGTGTAAATTATTCATTATTCACAACGGTTAATGAAAATTCTTTCATTCTCTCTCCTCCTTTCTCCAATTCTCTCTGCAAATGTGTGTATTATTGTTTAGCTAGATCTATTATGTGCAGGATCAACACATTTACATTGCCAACCAACCCCTTTTACATGAAAATCATCTCCATATATAGAAAACTAATGTCACCCTTGGTTGATAGGGTTGAACTATTGTCTTCTAGAATCATGGATCCAATTTCTTTGAAAGAGAACAATAACTTCAACGAATTTACTAAAAATAGAAAACCTGACTTTGCCAAATTATAATCGTAACTGAAATATTATTTTATAATCATTAATTATGATCAAAATTCGACCATATGGTTGTGAGAAGTCATCATGTCCATTGTTGGACACTCTGTCACCCCTGCACAACAAGTATGCTACGCAACAGTAACCTACAGCAAAAACGCAACGGATTGCACAACAAACTGGGAAAATAGGCATTAAATATGACATCATATCTCACGAATACAAAACCACTCTTCAAAACTAGGAGATTTTTTTTAGGTAAACTCGTTATAAAGAAAAACCTCTCGGTTTCTTGAAATTCGTCTCCAATTGGCCGAAATACGTATCGTAAAAACATGTCTCAAACAGGAAATCATGAAAACTGAAAAATAGGGCTCAAAGATTCCTGCAAATCTCCCAAAATATAAAATGGTTTTCAAATATGAGAGAGGGTTTTATTATTTGTTTTGTCCTCGACAAAAACCTCTGGGATTTTCAAAATTCCTCTCCATTTGGTCAGAAAGTGATCTTGAAGTTGACTAAATTCCTCTCCATTTGGTCAGAAAGTGATCTTGAAGTTGACTACTAAACCAATCATTTGCGCAGCACGCCCTGTAGCCTATGAGTGACAACATCCTCTACGTGATAGCATCCTATGCGCAACAACCTCCTCTACGCCACAACATCCTATGCGCGACAACATCCTCTACGCAAAAGCATCCTATGCGCAACAACATCCTCTACGCGACAACATCTTATGCGCGACAACATCCTCTGCGTGACAGTGTCCTTTGCGCGACAACATTCTCTACATGATAGCATCCTTTGCACAACAACATCATCTACGTGACAACATCCTTTGCGCGAGAACATTCTTTGCACAACAACATCCTCTGCGCGACAACGTCCTTTGCGTGACAACGTCCTTTGTGCGACATCGTCCTTTGTGCGATAGCATCCTTTGCGTGACGACATCCTCTGTGTGACATCATCATTTGCGTGATAACATTCTCTGCGTGACAGCGTCCTTTGCACGACAACATCCTCTGCGCGATGCGTCGCAAATTTTGCAGCACGCAGTGAATTTTGCAGCATGCAATTGCAAATGGAAATGAAAATAATAAATGATAAAGCTTCCCTTTGAAACTGACCCTTGGAGATGTTAGATGATGCCAAACATAAAAATAATGTTGGTGCTAACAGACATGACTTTGCAAACTGTTGACAAACCTCTAGCCTTAGCTATGAAAATCATGGTGCTAACAGAGGGCACATGCATGCATGCACTAGTGATAAATAGGAAGGGATAATGTTATCTTCAATGATTTGTAGCTTGCATACATTGGACAATTTGCATGTCGTTTCTCAGTTAAGTGAAAGTGGGCGCACGCAGTTTCACGTGTTAGTTTTAGTTTACTAAGCAATGTTCTAATTGTAGCTTAACTCTAAGTTTTGTTAGGTGCATGCATGTAGATAAGGGCGCGGATCTCTAGTAGGAGGCATGCTTACATGCCTTGGATTATCTCCAATTGAAGTGTTGTTGTGTATGTGTCTAGATTTGTTGTACCTACTCTTCTTCCTAGTCTATAAAGGAGAAAGCAGAGGTATAGGTTTATTCATTCACTTTATAGTTCAACAATTAGCAATGCATTGTTTTCCTATAGCATATTTTCATTTTCACAAGTAATGAAAAGTAGTAACAAGTTTGGACAGTCAAATCAATGTGTTTCCATTATATATTTTCTGAAGTGTGTGTTTATAGATTCTATTGTTAATTACATAATGCAGTTTTGAGTAGCTTTAAGTATTTTTGTAGTTTAGTTTTGTAAGGGAATTATTTTGGAGCACATAATCTATTTATCATGGTTTAGAAAATCTAACATGGTATCAAAGCGCAATGTCAGAAATTTTCTTGATTTCATTTGGAATAGAGAGCCATGGGATGGTTTTAGTGGGTAGTTTGTCCAAGACTCGATGACTAAAGAGATGCCCAGTTATCAACACATGGATTTAAGAAGAGTTGTGAGGTGTGAAACCCTAGTTGATCCAATGAATGGATATCGAAGGTTTTTCAATGGAGTTGTAGTAATATCCATTCCTAGTATGTGAGAGAGCCACTTGTCAAAGGGAGCCTCCAACTTTGCACGAAGGAAGTTAAGATTGAAGAGCCTCTCGAAAATCACATATTTATGGTACCTTATGGAGAAGTGTTGACTTCAAATCCCAAAGATTTGATAAAACACAAGGTTGTGAGCACGAAGCAAATCATGTTGGATCGAGTGAAGGATCACCTAATCCCTCATATCATTGACAAAAAAATTGCCAAAGATATATATGATACCTTAGAAACCCTATACCAGAGTGTGAACATATACAAGAAGATGCCCTTGAGGAACACACTCACCACTACCCGCATTGGAAAAACATATATAATAGAAAGCTATCTCATGAAGATAGTAAAGTTGAGAGATCAGATCATTACAACTGGATACACGGTTAAGGAAAATGAGCCAGTTCGGATTTCTCTGAATGGATTTAGTCCACTCTGGCACAACTTTTTCCAAGTTATCTAAGGTAGCAAGAACTCACCTAACTTCAAGAAATTGTGGGATGCTTTCATTAGAGAGGAGAGGAGATTACAACAAGTCTCAACCAATGACAAGGACAAGGATGATGTACCAAACCTAGCCTTCATCATGAAGGTGGGGAGAGGAGATAGGAAAGGAGGCCATGGGAGGAGTCTAGGGAGTAAAGAGGAAGAATTAAATTATTCGTGTCAAGGGAAGAAAGACTTGAGCCATATCCAACACTTCAAGTTCAACAAGAACAATCACTATTCTTCTCAACTTCAAGTGTGAATGATATTGTTGATTATTCGGGTTGGTTGTCATTGATTTCAACCTTTGAAGAAAGTCTGGTAGCGAATTCTGGTAGCACAAAGGTTTGGGTAATGGACCCAAGTTTGTTTGATGTATAATGGTATGAGTTTTAATACATTTGAAGGTAAGACTATTCTAGATGGGTAGTACATGTCATGTCATTTCCGCTGGTATGTGAAACATCACATAACTCCTCACGGTTAGAGAGTTATGGCAATGTGAAGTTGGAGAACACTCATGAGTCATCTAGAAGCCCCAAAAGGTCAAAGTAGTTAAAGTGGTTGCAAATAATAAATTATTTAAATAATAAAGTGAAGTAATGAGTGTACTATAATTCAAAGTGGATACAAAAGAAATTATTTAAATAATAAAGTTAATGGAGAAATTACTTAGTGGATAAGTGGTTAGAAGTGGGTTAGTCCTAAAACAAAGAAAGTGGTTTAAGATGGTTAGAAGGTAACCCCTTGAGAAAACTACATAAAAGTATAAATAAGAGGCAAGGGTCTCTAATTTTAATTACACTTGAGCATATTGAATATCTATAAGTGACTAAGGTAACCAAAGGATATCTAAGGCAAATTTCAAAGGGAAGGTGAAGTAAAGAAGGTTGAAATTTAAAGGAGGATAAATTTTTTTGATGATGTTTTCTAAGGAATGTTATTTACAGGTCATCTCACAATTTTCGCAATAATTTTTTTCTAAAATGATTCAAACCGCAAAATATGGAGGCCGTCAAGGAAACATATCCAAGTAATTGTGATAAAAATTATAGCTTGTGGGTCGTATTTTTGGAGTTACACTCCATGAAAAATAGGGTTTGTGGTTAGTCATGAAATTAGTCTAAAATGGGTGTTTCGGCTAAAAACGTCATAACTTCTTCATAACATCTACAAATTCAGTAAGACCAAATGTATTGGTTAGAGTACGGTCTCTAGTATTCTGTGTACCATTTTCAGATCCATACAACAAATATTATGTGTGGAGCACGCTCTACAAGTTCACTCTTTAGAATACGTCAAAATTCAACAAGACATGTTACTTTTGCTATAACTCATTTTCTGAGAGGTTCCAAGTAGTGAAACCTAGAGGAATTGCATAAAAGACATTGAAGAACATTGTGTACTATTTTCAGATCTTTATTCATTACAGGTACATAGTTATGATTATTTCAAGTTAGGGTTGTTGACTAATTCAAAATTATTCAAGTGAGACTAAAGTAAAGTTTGATGAAAATGTTAGTCTCTTGTTGTTAAAGTTAATGAAGATTTGCAGGTATGTGATCATATACACCAGGTCTATTATATAGTTACAAATCAGATTTTGATGATGAAATTGATGAGGGGTTTTGGGTGAGGTACATGTTGGGTACATGGTTGTAACAAGTAGTTGATGAGTTGGCACATACATGAGGTGTATAGTCGATGATGTTGGTACATCTTAATGAGTCATAGTTTATGTGTATTTGATGCATGATTGATACATAGTTGGTGCATAGTTGATGCACTTGTTGATGGTACAGGTTGAGGTACATGTTGGTGGATGGTTGATGCACTTGTTTATGGTATAGGCTGATTACAAGTTGTTTGGTACAAGTTGATTGGTACATGTTTACAACAGTATATCTCACAGTACTAGTGTGACAGTGGCTACATCATTCTACTTCTACGACAAGGTGGTTGGATGGGGCAAGGACAGGTGGTTGTAACCACACTTCGATTGTAGCCGGAGAACATAAGGGGTTGTAGCCTCTTTCTGGTTGTCGCCAGAGAATTGGGGAGTTGGAGCTTCCCTCGGGTTGTAGACTGAGAAACTAGGGGGTTGGAGCCTCCTTCCAGTTGTAGCTGAAAAACAAAGTAAGTTGGTGCTTCCAATGAATGTGATTCTTAAATACATATAAGAAAAAACATTCAATGGTTTTCTCCCTCTTTGAGTTTCCACATAAAAACATTGATGTACTGTATATGTGTGATTGGTCATTTGCTCATTGTTTATTTACTATGAAACTATTGGATGATAATGTTACATTGATATAACACTTGCATTTTATGGTTAAAAATGATTAAATTGTTTTATTACCAATTCACCCCCCCTCTCAGTGATCCGACAGAGTTCACTGCTAGGATTCATACTACCTTTGCCATGGTGTCATGTCTCTCCACGACCACAATTTCAAGTGTTGAATGGTATGTGGATGGAAGAGCTTCTATACATATGACTTGTGATAGAAAGATCTTCAACAAGTTTCAAGAGCAAGAGGAAGAACTATGAGTGGAGATCGATGATGATGCCACGTATTTGTGAAGGTATTGAGAGCTCCATATCTTTCCAAATGCCTTCAAGGGATGTTCTTGAACTAGATTGTGTCTTACATGTTCTCGAGTTAACAAAGAGTATTCTTTTAGTTTCTTGCATGATAGATTCAAAGTTTTTCACAACGGTTGATGGTCAACAAGTCACCATTAGAAACAACAACCATGCCCATGGCCAAGTTTTGCCTCTAGGGGTGCAAGGAGTTGGCCTTTACAAGCTACTCGCACATCTAGTTGAGCAAGTGTTACAAGGAACCATGATGGAGGAGCGTGCCTCCAACCTTGAGGATGCAAGTATTGAACCCATTGTGGCCTCATTGATTAATTCATTGATTCCAACATATGGGAGTATATGTGAAGGGATTGAGAGCTCCATATCTTTCCAAATGCCTTCAAGGGATGTTCTTGAACTAGATTGTGTCTTACATGTTCTCGAGTTAACAGAGAGTCTTCTTTTAGTTTCTTGCATGATAGATTCAAAGTTTTTCACAACGGTTGATGGTCAACAAGTCACCATTAGAGACAACAACCATGCCCATGGCCAAGTTTTGCCTTGAGGGGTGCAGGGAGTTGGCCTTTACAAGCTACTCGCACATCTGGGAGTTGGCCTTTACAAGCTACTCGCACATCTAGTTGAGCAAGTGTTGCAAGGAACCATGATGGAGGAGTGTGCCTCCAACCTTGAGGTGGCAAGTATTGAACCCATTGTGGCCTCATTGATTAATTCCTTGATTCCAACATATGGGAGTATAGAAGAGCAACAAGGTAAGGTTGTTATAGAAGGATTCTCTCACCAATATGGTGTTAATCTTGATTAGACTCTTACTCCAATTGTCAAATAATTCTCCTAGGAAGAGGGAATGCCCTAAATGCACTAATGCATGCACCACCAATTTTGGAGATTTGTATCGATGAGTTTGTACTCATGTTGACAATTTTTTAGTTTAGATTTCAATTCATTATTTGATAGATCTCATACATTTGTCTTTGCCCTATATATAAAGGAGTTCATTATCATAAGTAATCTAGAACAATGCATGATGTCATGAAGGACAAAGAAGGTTGGTGGTCCACTATTTGACTCAAACCCTAAGGTAGGGAAGGTTCCAATATAGAGGGAGCATCTTGTGTTTGGAAAAGGACACTTTCCTTGATAAGAGTGTTGGTTTTTGATACCTTCAATAGTGTGTCCAAGTTTTGGGTGCACATGTGGCAAAAATAAATATAGGTATAAGCACAAAACAATTCAACAAAAAAGGCATTGGAACAAGTCCATACTACAATGGAAGGTACAATAAGAAATTCAAGTCCATACATATATGCTAATAGTCTCAACAAATCCATACAACATTGATTTTCATGCAACACGGTGGTCTATAGATAAGAACACAATAGTAGAATATACTAGAGGGTGTAGCAATACTTTTGTAGGCTTCCAACGTTAAGGGCACATGCATGCAATAGATAGGAAGAGATTCTCAACAGTTTGCAATGTGATTGTGTTACACAATGTTCATGTCGTTTCCCAATTAAGTAAAAGAGAGCACAATTTATTGAGCAATTTATTAATTGTAGCTCAAGTCTAAGCTCAATGAGGCAAATGCATATAGAGAAGGGCATATACCTCTAAGAGGATGCATGCCTCGAATCATCCAAAATTAAGGCATTGTTGTGCATGAATCTAGATTTGTTGCACCTATTCTTCTTCTAGTCTATAAAAGAGAATAAGGATGTAGATTTTTTCATTCCATTGTTTTCTTGCAATAAATTTCTATTTTAAAAAAAAACGAAAAATATTAACATATTTTAACGGTTTATTTATATACATTTTATATAATTTCTATTACAGATTTTAACATTAATTATGAAATATACTTTTGAATATCTTCAAGTTTTCTACGATTTAATTTCCTATTAAAAAACATAAGTGCCAAAACTATTTATCATAATTAAAAACTCTAATATCTATTACTTTAAATAGAGTCTCATCTTCATACCCACAAATATAAATGTTTATGTGGCTAGGAATATTTCACTCCTTGTATACTACAAACTATTCTTTAATGTTTGATCATTTTAATTTCATATCTTGAAAAAGCTAAAATTGTTTTTTATGTTTAGACGTTTGTTATGTCTATGAAAGTGAACGAAACTCGTTAAATTAAAGGTGTAAGATGGATGCTAGTAGAGACTAAATATCACGAGGAACAAATAATGCCCGTGCAAGTTAAGTGGATAATACTCAATTTTATGAATGATTATTCAGAAATCCTCTATTTTTGGTTATATAATGTAGAGAAAATAAGTGAAACGTAGTTTCATAATGTAGAGAAAATAAGTGAAATGTAGTTTCAGCGGCACATTTTTATCTATTATGTTGAAATATTAGTAATTAATATTTTCAATTATTATGTTAAGATAATAACAATTAAATGTTTTTTAAGAGAAACTTATATTCAAAACCTTCAATTACTTCCATGATGTATAAATCATAAAAGAAAAATCAGAACAGTAAACTGTCCAACTTTGAAAACTTATGCAAAGTTTAACATTGAGAATATCTGATGCATAGCTCAGCCAGTTTTGATTCCAAACTGGTTAGAGAAAGCGAAAACATGCAAATAAAACACCTTCATAGGACAGGCCTCAAACAAACTAGAAGATCTGCAAAATAAAACACCTCCACAATAAGTCTCACACACAAAAAGAAAATTGAAACAGGGGATCAAGTAGACATTTACACAGATTTTGCTGCAGACAACAGATTTTGCTTCCATTATAAATAACAAGCCGACACGTAAATTATATAATAACAAAACTGTTGTTGGGCAGTTAAATGGCCTCCTAAAATTCTGCATGTTGCTCCTTTCCAATGCTCCCAATTCCTAGATCATTTTTTCATGGTTCAAAAATTTTAATGACTGTTTTTTGTTTAGATTTTTTTTTGCTGGAATTTGACGATCAGAAATTTAGATGAAATCACAATTTTTTGTTGTTGGGATATTCAGATTATACAGAATTTGACGATCAGAAATCTAGATGAAATCACAATTTTTTGTTGTTGAGACACTCAGATTATACAGACTTGTCCACTCAAATCTGCAAATCCAACAATCTCTTCCCAAATTTTGGATATGATTAAGTAGAAAAAATCCAAAAAAAAACAAAACATACTACCACGATATACCACGATAATAGCTCATATGACTCGGACCTTGTATCTAATCTAGTCTTTAGTCACTATCATCTAGATTAACTCTAAAAGCTCGTTTGATGTGGAATACAGGTGGGCCAAATCAAAGATGGGAATAGCATCCCAGTAGTAAATCAAGTACACATTGTTGCCAATCTTCTTGGGCTTTAGTTTGTAGTAGGTACCTTGAGGATAAATATATTTGCACAAGTATAGCATGACCAGTTAGAGCCAGAGATGTCAAAGGAGACACCTGAAGCAGTGTTTGTGCATCGCCTACTATCAACGATGGAGCACCTATGTCGTAGTCAGCATATGTATTACCCATTTACTATGTATGATGATTGACACTCCAATTGGGCAATCTGGTTTACAGGCACAACTTAACAACTTAGTGAATGATTAAAATATATCAATTACATTTAAGTGGGAATTTTATATTATTGGATTGATTGGTTTATCTTGATGATACATACCTTTGCAAAAGCTCGCCGTCCATTGCTAGAAATTACGTTGTTGAGCTCTGCAAGACTCTTGTTTTTTTTTTTATGTCTTGAAGATCAGTCATTATCCAAAACATCCCATCCCATGTTTGTATGTCTTTATCTTTGTTTTAAATAACATATGAGAGATGAGACATTGTTACACAAATAAAACTCATTTGAATAAGTGATTATTTACAAAAGGGTGTGTCTACATTATATAAAGTTTACAAATTGTTATTAAATATAACTCGTTCCCAATATATGAGGAGAGGTTGAGATAATATCTCAACCATACATCAAATTAAGAATCTTAGTTGGAGAGAATCTCTCTAACAATCATTTATCTAACCTCCTAAATAACAGATTCAAACAACTCACCTAAAGATTGTCGCTGCCTCTCAATAACAAAATACATTATCAAACATAATGTCCTCACACATTATTAAGACAAATAGGAGTTGCTTATTCCAACACTCTCATTTAACTAGTACTCGTCTAACAACTCACCTAAAGATTGTCGCTGCCTCTCAATAACAAAATACATTATCAAACATAATCTCCTCACACATTATTAAGACAAATAGGAGTTGCTTATTCCAACACTCTCATTTAACTAGTACTCGTCTTACTATCTATTTGGACAAATATTTACCGAAATCTTGTCATCATTTTCAATTTCTATCTTGATATGGCTCGGCTTCAATGTGTTGCTTCATGTTACTCGCTTCCCCTCATCATAATTAACATGGGATTTTGCAACTTACCCCTAACCACTACAATGTTCAAGTGGTTTCGAATGACCATAAACCATGACACCAATAACTTCACATACAAGTGGTTTCACCACAAAATTCACACACAAGTGGTTTCAACTAACCACAAACCATCATAATGGGGAATCTAATTTACAATGCACACTCTCTCTTGAGCTATCTTCACTATGAGCTTCATCCTCAAACTTTCTTCTTATTCATTTTATACTTTGATTATAACTTAAATTGTTTATTCCTCTTGTCCCTGAAACAATTGATTATTGATGCTCACATAAAAAACAATCCATCTATCAAGATACTTGATGGTCATCCATTGTACTCACTAATTCTCTAAGAATCATTTTCACCTATATGATTCGTCAACATGTTAAACTCTTCTTTAATTATACTTTCATCCGTTATACTGTGATATTACTCCATCTCACATTCCCCCATTAATAAATAAATTCAACTTGTTCAACTCACCACCAAAACTTAGATACAAGTCCACTTATCACCCTTGTACTTATCCAAGTGGTTGATTTCACAACTTATGTTAAATCCTCTCTATGGATAAGAAAGATGCATGTTAAAATATTACATGTGCGACCACACTAATCTATGTAGGCCTAACTCAACAAAGCTTTACAAAATCCATGAAAAAATCAACTTTTCTATCACTAATTTTGCACAACTTGAATAAGAAACTCTAGAGTGTCAAGAGCAACCAATCATACACCCCCTACAACACATATACATCATTACACCATTTCAACTCAGAAAGATAAACATTTCAATGCTTTACAACAATATCATAATTATCAATACTACATCGTAACAATCATATACTCAAATATTACAAACTTATTACATATGTCTAAAAGATAAACTCATTTACATCATCACCCATGCATACTTTATGTTTTACCTCTTTATCTAAAGTATTTTTATCTTTCACTAATCATCATTGCTGTCCATGATTATTCTTCGTTCTACATTTGATATTTCAATGTTAGAATTAGCTACTCTAACAAAAAAATCAAATGAAAAATGATCATAAACACCAATGATGACTAATGAATCACAAAAAAAACTTCAAATGATGAAATAAAACATAAGATATACATCATGATGAAATGTTAATGAATTTATATTTTAAACATATGTAATAAACTCATAATATTTGAACATGTGATTATTACCATGAAATAATGTTAACCTTGATATTGTTGTAAAACATTATGATTATTACCATGAAATAATGTTAACCTTGATATTGTTGTAAAACATTGAAATATTTTTGTTAAATTAAATATTAGTTTATAATGGTCAATTAGAAATTAGACTTAGGCATTAATAAAGTCAAAGTGACTTTAGGTTAATTTATTTGCTTTTAGGTTATATTTTCACTTTAGCCCACATTCATAAAGTGGTTTGACTCTACTTGATTGTAACCTATATAAGAAAGTTATTTGCTCTCTTATTTCATTGATTGAATAAAGACAGATAACCTTATTCAAGTTATCTTGGTTTCTGCGTGTGCTCGATTTTCGTTACATGGTATCAGAGCGAGGTTAGGGGCGTGTGAAGACCTAGGGACTGTTGCCAACAGTGACGAATAGAGGGATCGCCAGCGTAGCACACTCAAGGAGCCGAAAGGGTTTCGGATCCGCTGGAGCAAGGTTCATTTGATTTTTCGGTTTTAAAAGCCAAATTGCTCTGTTCTTACCCAGATTGGTGCCCAGCTTCGAAGCTCTGGTGTTTTTTTTTACTGTTAATTTCTTGAGTTAGAAGATTTGAGGAGAAATTGGTTGATTTGGGGCTGGTTGAGGGCAGATTGCAGGTATTTTGCCATTATTTATCTGCTAAGTTAAGTATTTTACGATCATCTATGGCTACATTGACCAACATCATGTTGGAAGGCAACCAAAAGTTCTCTGGGAAGAACTACAATACCTGAAAGCAACGCATGTTGGCCATTTTTGCGTATCGGTGCCTGTCAGATGTTGTTTTGGGCACAAGTCATCGTCCCACGGTTGCAGGTAAAGACCAGGGCAATTTTGATGGCCAAGACAGAGAGGTCGTGATGCTGATCAAATTGTCCATGACAAATGAGATGCTGCCTAAGGTTCAGAATGGGAACACTGCTGTAGCAATCTGGAAACAGTGGAAAGAGACCCATGAGATTTCAAATAAGGGTCGAGCGTTCTTTTTAAAGAATATGTTGTTCTCGATCAAGATGAGTGAGGGTGCCTCTCTCCAAGAGCACTTACTCAAGATCAAGGACATACGAGAGCAGTTGGAGGCCATTGGTCGAAAGATGGCAGAAGAGGACATGGCGGTGATCACGTTGAACAGCTTGCCAAGGTCCTACGAGCACTTCATTGAGACCCTAAACATCACAACTACAGAGGTTGACCTGAAGTTTGGAGAGCTATCCAATAAGCTCTTGCAGCAGGACAGGTGGAAGAAGCAGTTTGGGAGCAGCAGTGAAACAGAGGGTTCAGAGCAGGCCTTTGCAGCCAAAGCTAAAGGCAAAGGCAAATGGACAAGGAAACCTGGTCCAGGAATGATGAAAATGCCACCAAAAGCCTGAAGACCATCACTTGTCATTACTGTGGCAAGACTGGCCATATGAAGAAGCACTGCAGAAAGCGATTAACAGATCAGAAGCACAACCACGAAGGGTCTCAACAGAAGGCCCATGTCGCAGAGCACACGGAGGAGAAGGAGGCAACCTTCTATGCCTTTATGCCCTGTACACAAGCAGATCAGTCCAAGTCATCTGCTTGGTTTGTTGATTCAGGCAGCATCCAGGCATTTCACCAATCAGAAAGATTGGTTCACAGAGGTTACACCTAGTCCATCCAAAGACTCGGTGATCTTCGATGGAGGCGAGAAGTATAATATAGTCGGCAAGGGAAATGTTCAGATTTCCTTCGAAGGAAAGATCCTTATGTTTCTCAACATCCACTATGTGCTAGATATGGAGCTTAATCTGCTCTCAGTGAGTCAAATTATGAGGCACTCTCCTCACTTGGATGTCAACTTTAGCAATCACAAGGGCTATATCGTTGACAAGAATACCAAGAAGATCGTTGCTCTTGGTGTGGAGGACCATGGTCTCTTCAGATTGGTGGATATTGGGCAGGGCAGAGAGCATGCACTAGCAGCGAAGAGTGCATCAGACATCTGCACACTATGGCATCAGAGGTATGGGCACCTCAATTTTAACTACTTCTCACAGTTGGCACGAGAGAAACTGGTAGATGGACTTCCAGACATTCAGCAGAAGATTCAAGGAGTTTGTGGAGCTTGTCAGGCAGGGAAGCAACATCGAGCGCCATTTGATGAAGGACAAGCTTGGATAGTGCAGAGGGTCCTTCAGCTGGTTCATGCAGACATATATGGACCAATAAACACGACATCAATCACCGATGCCAAGTATTTCCTTTTGTTCGTTGATGATTTCAGTAGGAAAATGTGGGTGTATTTTTTGAAGTTAAGTCTGACGTGTTTAAAGAATTTCAAAACTTTAAAGCATTAGTTGAGAATGAGTCAGGTTGTCATATTACTTCTCTAAGATCTGATAATGGTGGAGAATTTTGCTCCAAAGAATTCAATATTTTTTGTGCTAAACATGGGATCAAGAGACAATACACCACACCCTATAGTCCACAACAGAATGGGGTGGTTGAAAGGCGAAACCGCACCATCACAGAGATGTCCAGATGTATGTTGCAAAACAGGTGTGTTCCTAACAAGTTTTGGGCAAAGGCAGTGTTCACAACAGTGTACTTGCTAAATAGATCTCCCACGATGGCAGTAAAGCAAAAGACTCCTAAGGAAGCATGGTCTGGAAGAAAGCCCAAAGTAAGTCACTTGAAGGTCTTTGGTTCTACTGCTTACACTTGGATTCCAACTGCGAAACGAACCAAGTTAGATCCAAAGAGTAAGAAGATGATGCTTACAGGGTACAGCGACACCCATAAAGGTTACAGATTAGTTGATATTGACACTGATAAGGTGAGCTTTAGCAGAGATGTTGTTGATGAGGAGGTTGGACCCTTCCATACTCCTCCCACATTCAGAGTTATTAAGCAACCAAAAGTCATTGAGGATTCAGGTGTCAAGCTTTCGATAGCTCCACCTTAAGGGGGGGAAGATTCTGAGCATGATGATGAGGAGTCAAATCAGGATGAGTCTCCTAGGTCAGTTAAATCAGTACATTCTGAAACAAGAAGCCCAAGTCATGGTGGCAATACTGACTTGGCAGCCAGAGATTCCAAAAGACCCAAGTGGTGGCACAACACCATTGGAGATGTTCGGATAGGAGAGATGATCGAGGGAAGATCATCACGAGCTAAGAGTAAACAACAGACTGGCACAGTCAACTTTGCTCTTATGGCCAATATTCAGGAGATCTATGAGCCTCAGGTATTCAAGGAAGCAAAAGGAAGACCTGAATGGGAAAAGGCCATGGAGGCCGAACATGAAAGTAAACATCATACTGGAAGATCAGATAGGAGAGATGATCGAGGGAAGATCATCACGAGGTAAGAGTAAACAACTAGACTGGCACAGTCAACTTTGCTCTTATGGCCAATATTAAGGAGATCTATGAGCCTCAAGGATTCAAGGAAGCAAAAAGAAGACTTGAATGGGAAAAGGCCATGGATGCCGAACATGAAAGTTTGATGAAAAAATAAACTTGGGATCTCACAGCTCTTCCATCAGGGAATAAACCCATTGGCTGCAAATGGGTGTACAAGGTCAAGTACAAGGCAGATGGTACACTTGACAAGTACAAAGCACAGTTAGTTGCGAAAGGATTCTCTCAACGAGAAGGCATAGAGTATGAAGAGACTTTTGCTCCTACATCGAAGATGAGCACTATTCATCTTGTTCTAGCCATGGCAGCACAGCAAGGCTGGAAGGTCCATCAAATGGACGTGAAAAGTGCCTTCCTCAATGGAGATTTGAAGGAAGTGGTATACATGTGCCAACCAGAGGGGTTTCAGGTTGCAAGGAAGGAGCATCTAGTTTGTAGACTAAAGAAGGCTCTATATGGTCTGAAACAGGCACCGAGGGCATGGTACATCAAGATTGACAGGTATTTAGTTCAGCAAGGGTTCCAGCAGAGTCCTTCAAATTCCAACTTATATGTCAAAAGAGTTGGAAATGAGATCATTCTTTTGGTTGTTTATGTGGATGATATCATTATTATAGGTAGTGAGAAAGATGCAATTACATGGATCAAATCCAACATGAGTAGAGCATTTGACATGATAGATATAGGCCTCCTACACTATTGTCTAGGTGTAGAAGTTTGGCAAACAAGGAGAAGCATTTTTGTCTCAAGCAAAGTATACCAGGAATTTGTTGGATAAGTTCAAGATGGAGGATTGCAAAATCTCCTCTACACCTATAGAGAAAGGGCTGATACTTTCAGCCAAGACTGACTCAAAGGCAATCAGTGAGTCACTATACAAACAACTAGTGGGCAACTTGATATATCTTACAGCCACTAGACCTGATCTGAGTTTCGTTGTGAGCTTCTTTCCATATTTATGACAACGCCGAAAGTAGAGCATTGGACAACAGCGAAGCGAGTGTTGAGATATGTGAAAGGGACACTTGACTTTGGTATTATGTACAACAAGAGCAAAGACCCGAGGTTGTGTGGGTATACAGATTCAGATTGGGCAGGTTCTGTTGATGACAGAAAATCCACCTCTGGATATGTCTTCAGCCTTGGCATGAGTGCAGTCACATGGATCAACAAGAAAAAGCATGCAATCGCCCTTTCATCAACAAAAGCAGAGTATCGAGGAGCATTGAAAGGTGCATGCATGGCAATATCAAGAGGATGTTATCATATATGCAGATGCAACAAAGAGAGCCTACACCCTTGTTCTGTGACAATCAAGGGGTAATGAAACTTGCCAAGAATCCAATCTTCCACGAGCGTACCAAACATGTTGATACACATTGTCACTTCATCAAACAACTTGTAGAATATGGAACTATTGAGCTGCAGTATTGTCCTACAGAGGATCAAACTACAAACATTTTCACCAAGTCTTTGTGTCCCAAAAAGCATGTAAAAATTCAAAAGAAACTTGGTGTAGTGAGTAAATTGACCATTAAGGGAGGGTGTTAAATTAAATAATAATCTATAATGGTCAATTAGAAATTAGACTTAGGCATTAAGTGACTTTAGGTTTATTTATTTGCTTTTAGGTCGGACATTTGTTTTTAGGTTATATTCACTTTATCCCACATTCATAAAGTGGTTTGACTCTACTTGATTGTAACCTATATAAAAAAGCGATTTGCTCTTTTATTTCATTGATTGAATAAAGATAGATAACCTTATTCAAGTTATCTTGGTTTCTGTGTGCTCAATTTCCGTTACAATTTTTTGTACATAAGTTGAAATGATGTAATGATAGCATGTGTTGTAGCTGTATAATCAATGGTACAAGGGGTTTTTTATTCAAATTGTGCAAATGTAATCATAGACAAGCTAGTCTCCTTATGTGTTTTGTAAGTCTTGTTGAGTGCAGTAATGGTGGCATGTGTTGTAGCTATATAATCAATGGTACAAGGGGTTTTTTTATTCTAATGGTAAAGGGGTAATCATAGACAAACTAATATCCTCATGTGTTTTGTAAGTCTCGTTGAATCAAACCTACATGAATTAATGTAATGACATGTAATCATGTAGTGTGCATTCCTCTTATACATAGAGAGGATGTAACATCAAATTGTAGAATCAACCACTAGTCTCCTCATGTGTTTAGTAAGTCTCGTTGAATCAAACCTACATGAATTAATGTAATGACATGTAATCATGTAGTGTGCATCCCTCTTATACATAGAGAGGATGTAACATCAAGTTGTAGAATCAACCACTCAAATAGATACTATGGAAACAAATGGACTCTTATATCACTCAAATAGATACTATGGAAACAAATGGACTCTTATATAAATTTGAAGATGAATCAAAGAAAATGAATCTTTGATTAAGAGAAAAATTGTAGCTTTAGTCTAAGCTCAATGAGGCAAATGTGTGTAAAGAAAGGCATAGATCTCTAAGAAGATGCATGCCTCAAATCATCCCAAATTAAGGCATTGTTGTGCATGTGTCTAAATTTGTTGCACCTATTCTTCTTCTTGTTTTGTCTATAAAAGAGAATATGGATGTAGATTTTTATCATTCGTTTGTTTTCTTGTAATAAATTTCCATTTTCAAAAAGAACGAAAAACATTAACATATTTTAACAATTTATTTATATAGATTTTCTATAATTTCTATTTACAAATTTTAACATTAATTATGAAATATACTTTTGAATATCTTTAAGTTTTCTACTATTTAATTTCCTATTAAAAAACACACAAGTGCAAAAACTATTTATCATAGAAAATCCAATATCTATTATTTTAAAGAGAGTCACATCTTCTTACCCACAAATATACATGTTTATGTGGCCAAGAAGATTTCACTCCCCTTTTATACTACAAAGGATTCTTTAATGTTTGCTAATTTTAAATTTCATATCTTGAAAAAGATAAAATCGTTTTTATGTTTAGACGTTTGATATGTCTATGAGAGTGAACGAAACTACCAAGGTAATATGTGAAGGCAGGCAAATGGAATGCAAAGAAGAGGAATGTGAAAAGTTAATGGGAAAGATAAGAAAAAAAAAATCAAAATGGGGGATGCAAAGAAGGGGAGTGTGAAAAGTTCATGGGTTAGATAAGAAAAGAAAATTAATATTAAATTAAAGGTCTAAGATGGATGCTAGGATTAAATATCACAAGGAACAAATAATGTCCATGCAAAGTTAAGTGGAACTTGAATATCATTATCTCCTTGGATGAGAACTATGATGGCCCTTGTGTTCCTGGTTTGACAAAGGATTACTATAGACTTATTTCTCTCAAAGAAGCCGATCGATGTTAAGCCGGTCAAAGTGGTTTCAACATGGCAAAATAGTCGATCTGGTCAAGAGTCATAGCAAGACGACTTGACATGTGTTTGGTATCTGAGGGTTTATTGGCTTCAGTTGGATTATCTAGGTCATGGGTGGAATATCCCTTTATATCAGATCATGCCCCATCCTTATCCAATTGAAAATTCCTTCTATCTACAATGATTATCCCTTTAAACTCAATGCACTTTGGCTGCAAGATAGTGATATTGTGGATTTGGTCTATAAAGTTTGGAAAGATCCTTGGTTTCTTCTTTTGGAAGGTGATAAAAAAGTCAAACTTGTTTGGAAGTTAAAGGAACTAAAGTGTCAAACAAAAATATGGATTAAAGAAGTAAAAGCACGAGAGAAGGCAATTTTGGAAAACTTGGAAGCTGAGATCAAAACATTATTTGATAAAAATTATTGGGAATCCCAATTGTCGAGAGGAGGAACTTTATCTTCAAGAGCTGGAATGTGACAGGAACAAAATTCTGCACAGGGAGGAGTCGTCTTGGAGACTTAGCAACAGGGCGACATGGATCAAAAATAGCGATAATAATACAAAAATTTTCCATAAGGTGGCCAACCACAACTAGAATCAGAAACAAGGGAAATCATGAATGGAAATGGAGTCTACCTTACTGATCAAGGGACGATAAAGGCCAAAGCGTTGACTACTTTAAACTATTTTTTGAACCCCAACCAAGCACTAATATAAATGACCAAGTCAAGATTGCAAGTTTGTATCCCAAGATGGTTAACAAGGAGGAAGCAAAATTCCTTTGCAACCCTATCACACTAGAGGAATTAATGTTGATACTCTCAAAATTCAAAAAAGAGAAGAGCACAGTACCTTCTTGAGCTGGTGGAGGACTCGAGGAAAGGCAACATTTGTGGAGGACTAAACTCTACTGTTCTGGCTCTTATTCTAAAGGAATACAAACTTGTTTCCTTCAATGATTTTCGACCAATCAATCTCATTATGCAATCTCTGTTATAAGGTGATTTCCAAAGTTTTAGAAAATCAGATCAATCCGATTTTGTTGAGATGTCTCAACAATTTGGTTTTCTACATGGCAAAAGGATACAAGATGCTATAGATTCAACCCATGAGAGTCTGCACAGTATAAAATATAAAATTAAAATCTCTGGTGATGAAACTTGACTTGAGGAAAGCCTATGACAGCATAACCTGGGATTACAACTTCCACCTTTGTTGTGTTGTTTAATGGAGAGGAGACAGAATTTTTCAAAAGTGGTAGGGTGCTTCATCAAGGATGCCCACTATCACCATTATTGTTGATCTTGGTTATGGAAGGACTCAGTCTAAGGTTAAAAAGTAGCATCTCCAAGGGTACAATCACAAGTATAAAGGTCTCCAAACTGATAAAGATTGTTCATTTATTGTTTGTAGACAACATACTTATTATGACAAGGCAAATTTCATTGAATGGAGAGAGAGATAACAAACATACTTCCGCTTTTTTGTATGGCCTCAAGTCTTCACATTAATAATTCCAAAACTATAATCCATCATGGGAGCTTATCAGAATCGGAATTAACTCCTTTAAAGGAGATTCTTCCTTTTCATTTTATCGAGCTGGCAATGGGTTTCAAGTATCTAGGATACTACCTAAAGACTAGTGCCACAAAGACTAAAGACTAGTTATGGCTAGTGACAAAATGGAGAAAAATATTGAGCTTTGGTGTAATAAATGGCTAAGTGGCCATTTTATTTTGGTGAAAGCAGTGCTGGAAAGCTAGATTGCTTACTGGATGTCTATGGAGATCATCCCACACACGATTCTAAATAAAATTCAAAAGTTGATGTTTGACTTTCTTTGAAGTGGTAACAAGGAAAAAACAAGGAAAAGCATCAATTTCACCCACTTTTTAACTCGACTTTACTAGTTAACACTCTTTGGAGAGTTCTGACACAAGATGTATTATGTCAGACTTATAATGGATAAATATATATGTAATTCAACTGTGATAAATTGGTTTAGAAGGGATTCCCACAAGCATCAAGCATAACCAAAATTTGGAATAGTCTCACAAGTAATTTAAATGTAATTATCCGTTGGTTAAGATGGTGTCCAGGCTCAGGTCATTTAATCTCCATCGGTAGGGATCAGGTCCTTTAATCTCCATAAGTACGGATCAGGTCATTGGGATGGGAGACAGTTCACTCCTCTCGAAGCCGCTGTTATCTCAACTAAATGATATAAGAATAACAGTCGTGGCACAAGTAAGAGATCCCATTAGCGCGGACTCATCAACGAAGCTTGGTTAAGCAGTGATTTTTTGGGTCTAAGATGAAGTCTTGCAACAAAGTGGGAGCAGTATTGCAAGGCGCTTCGAGGTGCAGGCATCACTCTCCGAAATTCAGCAGACACCCTGATGTGGACTAGGGGGATTCATCGGGCAATATGACAATAAAGAAGGTAATAATGCACTCATCACTTCACTAGACTACCCAATTGAAAACAGATGGTTGTTTAGCTTATAGAAGTGGAATCTCCAATTAAAAATTGAACTATTTTTATAGATGGCAGAGAATCATAAGGCTTTAATTGAACTATTTTTATAGATAGCAGAGAATCATAAGGCTTTAATTGAACTATTTTTATAGATAGCAGAGAATCATAAGGTGTTGACTTGAGATAGGCTAAAAAAAGGTTGGAAGGGTCAGAGGTCTGTTACCTTTGTAAGCTTGATACTGATGACATTGGCTATTTGCTCATCCACTGTACATTCACAATGGCAGTGTGGACTAGTTTATACACTCATTTAAAAAGAAAACAAGGCATTACAGTCTCAAATTGCTTTTGCTTTTCCCCTTGGTCAAAGGATAAAACAACTCCAACCGGCCTGGCAGATGTCACTTGTTGGCACTAATGGATTGAGAATAGACTTCACATAATGCACAGAAAACAAGGCATTACAGTCTCAAATTGCTTTTGCTTTTCCGCTTGGTCAAAGGATAAAACAACTCCGACCGGCCTGGCAGCTGTCACTTGTTGGCACTGATGGATTGAGAAGAGACTTCACATAATGCAGTGTTTCACAAGATTTCTGGGTCTTTCTTTGGGCATACTACGTCCCACGATTATGTCCCAAACAAGGTGTGCACAATTTCACAAAAATAAATGACTTTTCCTTTGCATGCTTTGATGGTGCAGCCCACAAAGCATATACTATCATAGTTATATGTAATATCATATATCCACAATTTGGATATATGATAGTAGAGCTCTCCCTTTATCAATACTTAGTAGAACAGAGTAAATATAAATTGATAACTGGGTAGTCACAAAATTTGGGATAACCTAGACCTATATATAATAGAACAGATCTCGATATCAATACTTAATAGATCAAAGTCAATATAGATCCATACAGGTGCATTCCAACTCTCAACGCTTATCAAACCAGAGGTAATATAGATCTATGGACGTATATTTAGTAGATCAGAGCTAATATAAAATAATAACTGGATAGTCACTAGATTTGGGATACAGATTTTCATCTCAAATCAGACTTAATATGGATCTAGAGGTAATATTGATCTATGGACGTATATTTAGTAGATCAGAGCTAATATAAAATGATAACTGGGTAATCACTAAATTTGGGATACAGATTTTTATTTCAAATCAGACTTGATGGATCTAATGTTTAGTAAATCAGAGCTAATATAAATTGATAACTAGCAAATGGATCAAAGTCAATATAGATCCATACTAGAACAAGATCATCAACTGATCAAAGAAGGTGCAAAGTAATTTTAATTGAAAAAAATAAATTAATTAAGGTTTATACTTCGAAATTTTATTTAGATACCTAGAATCTCACTGAATAACTGGGTAGTCACTAAATTTGGGATACAGATTTTTATCTCAAATCAGACTTAATATGGATCTAATGTTTACTAAATCAGAGCTAATATAAACTGATAAATAGCAAATGGATCAAAGTATAAATCTTAATTAATTTATCTTTTCAATTAGATCCATACTAGAACAAGATCATCAACTGATCAAAGAAGGTGCAAAGTAGTTTTAATTGAAAAAATAAATTAATGAAGATTTACACTTCAAAATTTTATCTAGATACCTATGAGAATCTCACAGAGTACGGAATAATCTGGACCTGCAATAATACAGATCTCCATCTATCAATATCTAAAAACTCGGTGAATCTGAATATATACTAATACAGATTTCAATCTCTCAATCTATGGGTGTATTACTATCTATTGAGCAGAGAAAATAGATCGCCATCTATTAACACTTAAATCAGAGCTAATATGAATATCTGCGTATATATCTATACAGAGAACAGAGATCCATGAATCTGCGCGTATATATTCAATACGGATATCTGCGCATATATCTATCTATAAAAGAGAGAAAACAGATCTCCGTCTATCATTATTTATTAAATCGGAAGTAATATGGATCTATGCAGATATACATATCTACTGAACAAAGAAAATACCCAGATGGACAGAGGCTGTTGCAATAGCCGCTTCTATTTGAGGAGTCGAGTTTGCCGAGATCCATGTAAGCAAAGACGAGGGTATTCTTGTCGTCTTGGCCACGGTGGTTCTGAACATCCTAGACGATCATAAACCACCGGGGCCCAGACGACAATAACACTTTCGCTTCAGATTCTTCTTCTTCCTCCAGATCAACTGGCAGAGTCTGACAAGAGGAGAGGATGAAATGATCTACACCATTTCGGCAGAGAAAATACCCAAATGGAGATGGACTGCCGGTTCCTCCAGAAACAGTCAAATCCATGTAAATAAACGGAGGCGAAGGTGCTCTTCTCATCTGGGGCACCATGGTTTATGATAAATAAACGAAGAAAAATAAACCATCGTGGCCCAGATGTGAAGATCACCTCCAAAACCTCTTTCTCCCTCCACTTGAAGAACACCGTCCCTTCCTCCTCCGTTCCGCCTCAACCATTGCGTCTTGCACTACGTGGATGTCTGGTATATATAAATTGCAATTAGGGTTTCATAGTTGAAAGTGGAACCCTAACCAGGGTTAGGGTTTCATAGTTGAAAGTGGAACCCTAACCAGGGTTAGGGTTTCATAGTTGAAAGTGGAACCCTAACCAGGGTTAGGGTTGAATAGTTACTCTACAAGCATGTGTGGAGTCGGTGGTAGAGATAGCGTCTTTTTTGTTATAGCGCCTTATTATTATTTTTTTATAAATTCTGTTTGTAGTTTTTAGTCCTTCAATTTGTTATTTTTGTGTAAATATATATAAAAATCGATTATAGGCTTCGTTATTTTTTGTAAATATATATAAAAATAGATTATATATAAAAATGGATTATAAGTTTTTGTATTCTAAACATTTTACGATTACATCTTTACACTTAATAAAAATAGTTTTAAATAAATATAATATAATGCAATTTATAAAATGTTTATAATATTTAGTAAAATCTACTTGTAAAGTGTTAATACAGTTCCACACTCTTTTTTTTCACGAGAAAAAAATGCTCTTTATATTCAAAAGGATATAAATATTTACAAGTCGACTTCTTTTACAACGGCATAAAAGCTACAAGGAGGTAATTGCAAAAATCTTGTTCCTATCCACACTGTGGTCTCACAATCAAGGCAATAACCAACAAGACAACATGTCTGCTACGGAGAAGACAAGACATCAAATCTGCCAAGGAGAAAAACCAGTCATAGGTTGATCTTGTAGATAGGTCCTTCATTACCGTCCTCCCAATAAGAAAATCTAAGTTGGCTCATAGGGAGGAGTAATGCCTGTTTCGAGAGGAAGTCTGCCTCAGAGTTTTCCTCTCGGAAAATATGCTGGAAAGTGAGCTTGCTGAAGAGAGAAGTAGCATTCTTGGTCCTATCTTTCCAGCAAAAGAGCGTTGCCACATGGAAGTCTGTCAGTCCATTCAGCCAATCGATTATGAGCTTGGAGTCACCCAGTAGAAGCAAGGTATCGGAATGTCGACTGGCCAGTAGTAGTGATGCCCAAGCAGCTATTAGTTCCGCCTTTGTGTTGGTACCCTGACCTCCATTCAACGTCCAGCGAATAGCGGTGTGTGTGCTTAGTGCTATTTTTCTCCCGGCTCCACAATAAGTACCCCCTTGTTGTGAGGCCCCATCAAACCAGGCCACCACCCTGTCAACTGGAATTTGAAATGTATGTCGATCCGGAGGCTTTGGTTTTATAGAGATGCCATGAGTGGCTGCCTCTGCCAGAATGT
>ML835114.1:0-15745 GCA_009831015.1 Picea engelmannii
GGCTGTGTACCAGGATCCACAACGATCCATTGTTCTTTGTCTACAAGAAGGTCCTCCATCTTGAGCTTCCATAGCTCAAAGTTTTTACCATTGAACTTCTCTATCTCAATTCTAGATGAGCTCGCCATTCCTCTTACTTTACTAGAATCTCCTTTGCAAAAGCTCCCACTGAACCCAGGTTTATCACAGACCCAAGATAAACTTGATCTATCAAGACCGAGCCAAACCCTCAGCAACAAAGGCGTCCCTCTAAAGCCAAAAACGTGCTCTGATACCACATGTCAATTTTAAACCTGCGAAGTAAAGCAATGCATATATATATTCTTAAGCAATACAAAAATTGATCAATGGCTCATACACAGAATACACAGAGATCTTTACCGGAAACCCTCAACCGGGAAAACCTTTCTTTTTCATTATATCGAATTTCACCATTCGCCATACAATATATACAATGTTTTTAGGGATTCCGTAGATACCAAAACCCTAATCCCTTAATCCGGGATTAATTTACAAATCAGCTAAAAATAGCAAAATCCGCTAAAAATAGCAAAAACCACCCAAAAAAAAAAATTCGGGGCATTGCCCCGAACCCCATCGGCAGACGCAGTCGTCGTATATGACGCACCCACACACACACACATGCAAGAGGGTTGACCTTTGGATTTTACCAGCAAACAACTTTCCAAGAGAAATTTGGGCAAATAAATATATGAAAAGGAAATGTTTTATATTATGCATGTCGTGGATCTTTGGCGACCTTATCTATTGGGGAAATGCTTCCAAATTAAGATAGATCATCAAAGCCTCAAGTATTTTCTGGAACAATGCCTTTCCTCCCTTGAGCAACAAAAATGGGTGACTAATATCTTTGGATATGATTATGAGATCATTTACAAAAAATGAAAAGACAATGTGGTTGTTGATGCACTTTCTAGAAAATATGAAGATGGTCGGTCTTTTTTTTCTCTCTCTTTCATTGTACCAGATTGGCTCCAAGTTGTTTGCCAGGAATGGCTACACGATCCCAAAAGTTTGCATTTGATACAACAATTGCAGTCCAATTCTCCAATTTCCCTAGGGTACTCTTGGCTCAATGATGAGCTTCGATACAAAGGTTGTTTGTGTTTAAGTAAACAGTGAAAACTTAAATCTCGGGTACTTTCTAAGCTTCATGCTACACCCACAGTTGGGCACTCTGGGTTTTCCAAAACCTATGACCGGGTCAAACGTTCATTTTTCTGGGAGGGTATGAAACACGACATTCATAATTTTGTGGCTGAATGTGATGTGTATCAATGCAACAAGGGTGAAACTATCAAATCTCATGGCACACTACAACCGCTTATGATTCCACCTTCTATTTGGCGGGATATCTCTATGGATTTTATTGTTGGCTTACCTAAATCAGGCAATACATTAGTCATCATGGTGGTAGTTGATCATCTTTCCAGGTATGCTCATTTATGTGCTCTTCAACACCCATTTCCAACATATACTGTGTCTCAACTTTTCATGGATCAGGTCTTCAAGCTTCATGGCATGCCACATTCTATTGTTTCTGATCGCAACCCAACTTTCACCAGCAATTTTTGGCAAGAATTGTTCAAGATACAAGGCACCCAATTTCATCTCAGCACATCCTATCATCCCCAGGCCGATGGTCAAACTGAAGTTGTCAACAAATGTTTGGAAACATATTTGAGGTGTTTCTCATCAGAAAGACAGAATCAATGGGCTCAATGGTTACCACTAGATGAATGGTGGTACAACACTTTGTACCATATATCTACGTGCATGACTCCTTTTGAAGCGGTATGTGGACAAAATACACCTTCAATCCTCTCATATTTTCTAGGTGTCTCGAAGGTCCAGGCGGTTGGCCAAACTCTTACAGTTCGAGAAGCTATTCTTCATACCCTCAATGAGAATTTGGTCATGGCCCAAAATCACATGAAACAACAAGCAGATCAAGGTCGCTCTGAACGTCAATTTGCAGAAGGGGATCAGGTGTTTCTTCGACTGCAACCTTACAAACAAACTTCCCTCAAGGCTGATCATTGTCAAAAATTGGCGCCCAAATTTTATGGTTCTTATACCATTCTCAAGCATGTGGGACAGGTGGCCTATCAGTTAACTTTTCCCATTCATTCTAAGCTCCATCCTGTTTTTCATGTTCCCTTCTTAAAGAAGGTGATTGGAACTAAGTGCCAAACTCAAACCAACCTTCCTGAGTTGGACAAAGAAGGCTCCATTTGGCTACAACCACAAGCAGTTTTGGACCAACGTGAGTGTCGAATGCATCAGCGAACCATCAAGGAAGTGTTATTCCAATGGAAAGATACAACTCCAACAGATGCCACTTGGGAACCGACTACCATTATGCAACAATTTCCCCATCTCAAGCCTTGAGGACAAGGTTGTTTTTAAGGAGGAGGACATGTTAGGGACCTAACCCATCATGTAGGTAGAATACTATATTTCCATGTAATAAAGGTCAATATTAATAAGGCCTAGCAATAAGGAAGAATAAGTCCAATGTAAGAAGACCTGATAGAAGCTTCTACTTCTAGAAGGATCTTCCTTTAGATGGTTATTTTGATAGAAATATTTAGTATAAATAGGAGTCTATGAGAAATTTTGTCTTGGATATTATTTTAATAGAGCTCTACTCTACTAGAGGTTTCCCCATCGAAGAGGCAAGTGAACATTTCTCTCAGTAATCAAAGTGTTATTTTATTATCATTTTGGTATTATCGTGGTGTTGTTATGGTTATATTTTTGTTCATCTTCCATTTCTATCTATTTATTTATGTTCTACATACTTTTTATATCTAGAATATTACAATCAAACTCTATCAAAATCAAATGCATGGAGACAACAAGAGCACGTACATCTTTTAACAATAACACAGAGAGTTGATGGTCTTCTGAGACTTCTATCAACCACAGGAAAAAATACCTTTCAAAAAAGATGCAATAGTGTGTAAATGTGTTGAACCTACACATAATAGATCTAGCTAGACAACACTACACACATTTGCAGAGAGAAATTAAGAAAGAAGAAGAAGGAGAGAAAGAATGGAAGAATTCTCATTAACCGTTAATGAATAGTGAATAATTTACACATGATATACTCTGTATAACTCAATGCATGCACACTGGAGGAGAACCAATGCACCATAGTGGTGGTATAGAGTGATCTAGACACACACCAACAGTTATGGGAGTGAATTGCCACCTAGTCCAGTCTCTCAAGCAGTTATGGGCGTGAACTGCCACCTAGTTGAGTTAACTAGTCAACTAGTCTTCAGTTAACTGAATGAATAGAGTGTAGTGGGGAGTAGATCAAGGAATCAAGGGTAATGCGCCAGTATGGTGATGATCCTAAGGAAAGTGTGCACTATCATGGTGATGATCCCAATGTTTCATGGTGACACAACCAATGCAACATCTAGACTAAACTCAACTAGTCAAACTGAAGTGTCAACTGAAGAGAATATTCTCCAGGTGGAATATTCTCCCCTAAAATATAGGAGACTGAATAATGACAAATTATGACTAATAAACAAAAAAAACCTTAGGAAAAGAAATCCTAGGTGTGTGTGAAGTAACTCCAACACCCATCCTGACCATCACTATGGTGAAAATAAAGAATGGGTCCCGACAATGAGGCCATGTTAGGTACCCAAATACAAAAGATACACTGAAAAAGAAGTGCAGAAAGAGGTAAAACCTCATGGGAAAACCCCCCCTCAAGGTACAATGTATGTAAAAAGAAGAACTATAGTTGGTAGGCAATTGTGTCCTTCACTTCAAGATGACTTCGTAGAGAATGGAACTTCTATTCAATGAAGGTCTTGGTGAAGATGTCTGTCGTCTGTTCTCTTGAAGGACATAACTGTAGGTTGATGATCCCCTCGTGTATTAAGTCCTAGATGTAGTGCATGTGGATATCGATGTGCTTCTTCCGTTGCCTTTGAACTGGATCTCTGCATAACTTCAGAGTGCTCTGGTTGTCACACCAAATAATGATCAACCGGTGAAACTGAATTTCCAACTTAGTGAAAAAATGTTGTAGCCACATAGCCTGAATGGTTATGTTAACTACCCCTCTGTACTCTGCCTCGGCTGAAAATAGAGAAATGGAATCTTGCTTCTTGATTGACCATCATATAGGCCCGGAACCAAGACTGAGTAAGTAACCATATGTGGACTTGCAATTAGTGCTATCGCCAACCCAATAAGAATCAATAAACTTGATGAGATCTAATGTAGAGTCTGTTGCATAATGAATCCCAAAGGTGATGGTGCCCTATATGTATCGAAGGATATGCTTTGCAACCTTCCAATGTAGCTCATGCGGCTTCTGTATGAACCTGGAAACTGTGCCAGCTGAATATGAGAGGTCTAGTCTGGAGTGTGTGAGATACAAGAAGCTCCCCACTAGCTATCTGTATAATGTCTTTTCAACCAGTGGATTCTCCCCGCCATCCTCAAGTTTGACTCTTGATAGGAAAGGAGCCGGCATTGACTTGCAGTCTATCATGTGAAATATCTCAAGGAGATCTCATGCATACTTTACCTGAGACAGTTTGATACCTGATGCATCCTGACTAATCTCAAATCCAAGGAAGAAGTGTAGCGGACCAATGTCCGTCATAAAAAACTTGTCACGTAGAATCCTCTTGACTGCAACAATTGCTGAATTTGAGCAACTGGTGATCAATAAATCATCAACATACAAAACTAAGAGTAGAAGTGAATCATCCGTCCTTAGTATGTAGACATTTGGTTCTGATTTACAGCGTACAAAGTTCTGTGACAACGAGTAGAAATCCATATTGGCATACCATGCCCTCTGTGCCTGCTTGAGGCCATAAATTTACTTCTTCAGTTGACAAACCAAAGATGAGTCCTACATAAATCCCTCGGGCTGCTCCATATAGATCTCCTCAAAGAGATCACCGTGAAGAAATGCATTCTTCACATCCATCTGATGGACTTCCCATCCCTTGGTTGCCACAATGATAAGTTCCAATCGTATGGAATCATCTTTGCTACTAGAGAGAAGGTCTCATTATAGTCAATAGCATGCACTTGTTGAAAGCCTTTGGAAACAAGAATGGATTTTTATCTGTTAATTTGTCCATCCACTGTGCTCTTTGTCCTGTAAACGCGTCTACATCTGACAAGTTTCCTCCCAGAAGGAAGGGGAACTAGATCCCAATTCTGGTTCTCGAGGAGGGAGTTGTACTCCTCCTGCATGGTGGATTCCCAAAAGGAATTTCTAGTAGCCTCACCATAAGATTGTGGATCTGAAGACTAAAGTAAGAAAAGATGCCTGGAGAGAAATGGTTCAGTGGCAGTGAGTGCAACATGAGGCTCCTCGAAATCAGATCGAGTCCTCCTAGTATCGGTTGGATCACCAACGAGATCCCCTGCATTTTGAAGAGTAGTTTGTGCCCACTTGGGCCTCTTCTTTGGCTCTGCAACTACATATGGATGCTCTGACTTTGCATCTGACTGTACTGACTCTGAATCTGAATCATTTGATTCCTATGAATCAAAACTCTCATCTGAAGAAGAGTCAACATGTGCCTTCTCATCATCTCGAATAGGTGGAAGAATGAAGGTGTCTACATGCAGCTGCTGAGGTACATGTGAGACAATTTCCTTGAATTGGACACTACGCTCAATGATGAACCAATCCAAGGAAATATCAATAAGCCTATCTCCCTTCACACCGTCGGGGTATCCAACAAAAATACACTCAGTGATCTGTTGATCAAGTGCCTTCCTCTTTTCAGAGGGAATTCAGGCCCATGCACGTGAACCGAAAATGCGAAAGTGGGTCACTTCGGGTTTGAGGCCGCTCCAAGACTTGTAGGGGGTATTATCCATGACAAGTCTATGGGGAGATATATTTTGGATGTATGTTTCACAATTAAGTTCTTCGGCCCATAATCTCTGTGGTAGTGACTTTACATGCAACATGCAATATGCCATCTCCTTTAGACATCTGTTTTTCCGCTTACCAACTCTGTTTTGTTGAGGAGTATAGAGAACTATGTGATGCAACTAAATCCCTGACTCATGGAAAATATTATGGATATCATGATTGACATATTCTCCCCCGTTAACAATTCATAGGAATTTGATCTTCTTTCCAGACTGTATCTCAACCAGGGCTTTGAAATCTTTGAGGTGTTGAAAGATCTCGGATTTTTTCCCGAGAAAGTAGATTCATGTAAAACGTGAGAAATCATCAACAAAAATGAGAACAGACCTCACTTTTATGATCGATGGATGTGGAAAATGACCCATGAGGTCACTATGGATCATATCTAAAGGTGCAGAAGCTCTCTGAGACTTTCCTTTGTCGAATTTCTCTTGAGGGTGTTTTCCGAGAACACATCCCTCACATACTCCCTTGGAGAAATGGATGTATGATAGAACATCAACCAATATTTTCTTGCTAATTTGTTGCATGTATCTTAAATTCAAATTTCCAAAACCTTTGTTCCATATCCTCCTACTTTCATCAACATGAGTAAGTAGTAAAGATGAATCAGGTTCAATGAATTCAGAAAATGTATACAATCTAGACTGATGATTTACCTCACCGGTTGCAACCCCGGAGTTGGTTTGAATGTCATAGATGTCCATGGAATTTGGTGTGAATATGAATTTATTTCCAGTGCCAGAATTCGTCATCTGATACGCGGTGAGAAGGTTGATGGAAAGTTTGGGAACGTGCAACACATTCTTGAAGCTTCCTTTGGTGATTTCAATCCTGCCTTTGCTGGTGACTTCGACTGAAGAGTTGTCCCCCATTAGAATAGGAGGACCTTTGCATGCATCCAATGAAGAATATACTTCTTTTGAGGCAGCCATGTAATGTGATGCTCCTGAATCTACAATCCAAGCATTGGGAGAGGAGTTGATGGCAATCAAGGCATGGCTAGAATTTCCTTTCTTGGGATTTTGATCTTCTGGCTTATTCTTCTTAGCACCCCCAGGGATGCGATATCCAAGGTTTTTTTGTTGAAGTATTTGAGTCATTATATCTATTTGTTTTTGCATGCATGTAGATTCTGGATGGAATCCTTTGTGACAGTACATGCATTTCTCCCCTTTTCTCCCCTTTTCCCCTTTGGATCCGGAGGCATCGGTGAAGGGTTTTGTGTACCCTTCCTTCTTCGAATGTGCATGAGATTTCATTTTTTATTTATATTTAGATTTATTATATTTATGGCTTCCATCTTGCATAGTGAGTGCATGCGCCTTTGGGCCTTTGATTTTTCCCATGTTGATGAACTTGGTTTGCTCGTGTGTCAGAGATTCGATAAAGTCCTCAAGAGAAGGCATCTTCCAGGTGTCTCTAGAGGCAAATCTGACAAAATGGAATGTGGATACGAATACATAGAATTCAGGACCAAGTTTGGAGAGAATGGTGAGAACCATTTGTTGCTCCTCTTTATATTTATCAACCCCGCAAGCTTTGAGTTGCGATAGTAAATCCTTGAATTTTGTAAAGAAATATTGGATATTGTCGAAGATTTTTGGATCCAATGTGAGCAATTCCACCTCCAGCATGTGTCCCCTGATCTCATCATGTTTTCAAAATATCCCTTCCAAGGTGGTCCAGGCTTCATTGGGATTCTTACAAGAAGATATGTGAAAAAGGAGATCGGGAGAAATAAGATTGCAAATTGTTCCGAGTGCTTCATCCATTTGATTTAAGTACTTGGATTTTTCTATGCTTGATGTCGGTTATAAATATGTGTTCAAGGTTAACCTCTACAATCCTATGGTTCAGATATGTATGGCTATTTTCTCTTTCCATGCAAAGTAGTTGTAAGGTGTAAGAATGAATTCTTTTTGGAAATCCATCTTTCCGTTGTCTTCAATCTTTTGTACCTGCAAAAAAATTTCCTGTAGATTTTGCTTAGAATTCCATCAGATATGATACCATGTAAATGTGTTGAACATGCACATAATAGATCTAGCTAGATAATACTACACACATTTGCAAAGAGAAATTAAGAAAGAATAAGAAGGAGAGAAAGAATGGAAGAATTCTCATTAACCGTTAATGAATAATGAATAATTTACACATGATATACTTTGTATAACTCAATGAATGCACACTGGAGGAGAACCAATGTGTCATAGTGGTGGTGTAGAGTGATTTGGACACACATCAATAGTTACGAGAGTGAACTGACACCTAGTCTAGTCTCTCAGGAAGTTACGGGAGTGAAATCACCTAGCTAAGTTAATTAGTCAACTAGTCTTCAGTTAACTGACTGAACATAGTGTAGTGAGGAGTAGATAAAGGAATCAAGGGTAATGCACCAGTCTGGTGATGATCCAAAGGAAAGTGATAATTATCATGGTGATGATCCCAATGTTGCATGGTGAAAAAACCAATGTAGCATCTAGACTCAACTCAACTAGTCATATTGAAGTGTCAACTGAAGAGAATATTTTCCAGGTGGAATATTCTCCCCTAAAATATAGGAGACTGGATAATGACTAATTATGACTAATAAACAAAAAAAACCTTAGGAAAATAAATCTTAGGTGTGTGTGAAGTAACTCCAACACAGTGAGCCACACAATCTTCTTATTACTCCCAGTCTGGGCGACAGACCCAATAGTTAACCCCCAAGGAGAGAAAAGACAGGTAGGGTAAAATAGCTAGTGCACATAGTGTGTTTAACACTTGCAGAGGAGAGGCAAAATTTAATTGAACAGTGGTAGTTATTAAAAGAAAACATAGAGATATAACATCTCTATCCATTACTTAAGATCCGAACAACTTGACAACAACACCAGGAGGACACACACATCCTTTTGACATAACGTTGAGATACAACTTGTATCAATCCACAACCCTACAGGCATGTATTAACGTTGGGGTCACCCAATACTGGATCTTAGGATACTTCAGTGAGAAGACAGTAAGAACGGGCCAACGACCATGACTTGGGGTTTGAACAAAAAACACAACAACTATTGGCAATCCCTCTGTGACTGGGTAAGGATTACAATCATGATTGTGAGGGAATGAAATGACTGATGGTAATACATAGAACGAAACCCTCCATCATCAAAACAAAGAAATATGAACCACCATTCACTTATTATTCCACAAGGACCCATCATGATACTAAAATGATCGAGCAACCAGTCAATGCGCAACTTAAAATACCCAATTATTTTTCTTGCAATCCCAAACATTTTATAGTCAAAACAAAGAGGTATAACACACATCTACACAGTCAAAATTCTCAAGAAAACATAGAATCCAAGCATCGTTGAGCCATCATTTGTTCATACAACGGAGAATACCTCATGGATGGAGGGAAAAAGAATCATACCTGTGGAAAAATTCTTAAATGGTGATTTGGCCGAGCCTTCTTCCTTTCAAGAGCTTGAAAATGTGGAGCTTCACAACCAACAGATTGAAAAATGAAACAAAGGAACAATGTTAGGGCGATGACCCATAGGGGGAGTATGGAGTGACGTGTAGTAAATGCACGTCGCTTCCATCACCTGGCCTATTCAATTCAAGGTACGAGACAACCCGACAAGCATTACATTCACCAATCAATTAAACCATGTATTCAATGCCAAACCATTGTGAAATCTGCGACAATATCCATTGGATAGTGCGCCACCCAATATCATTTACACGTTAACCCTTGCCATAAATCCATGCCATAATGCATATTGAAATTCTAGATGCACCCCATTCAAATCTAATGAAATTCACATAGCCCACTAACCAACAATAGCATAATATTTAGGACTAACACTAATATCCTTTAACTTTTCCATTCGAATTTGGATATAATCCTTTATCATAGCTCAAACATATAATGTTTTTCCTTTTAGGATTTTTTCATAAGTTTTTTTCTTGTTTTGATCATGCTAACATTAAAATATCTCTTGCATAGATGTGGCTAGGTAATTGATCATAAGCATTAGTGACATGGTTAAATCATAGCAACTGTAAATAACATGCTCCTCATAACCATAAAAATGTTTTGGATCGCAAAAAGCATTCCAAAAAAATGCTTCATCCACTTGTTATCATGTCAAATGAAACCAAGACCGCATCGTAAAAAATGTACGACTATGTACGAAGCATAAAAATAGCAGCAAAACATGTATAATATGTATATCCTTGCACCTCTAGTCTACAAGGGGTCCCACCTACTAGTATTATATTATTAGCATAGTTTAAATAAAAGGGATTTAGCAATACTTTGCGGGCATAATTCATCGTTACTATTTTAATCGTCAACAAGTTGTATTACAATTGGTGGACATTTCGTCGGCCTCTTTTCACACCTACTTGCTAGAAGTGAGGCCGATTTTGCACGACCTCTTTTCACACCTATATTTCTAGGAGTGAGGTCGATGTTCATTTCCCTCTTTTCACACCTGTGTTGACAGGAGTGAGGCAACGTTCCTTTGCAATTGTAGCATCAATTTGAGTGCAGTGGGCAGTGATTTCAACATCTCAGATGCATGTGGATGATAGGCTATCTGGAGCTAGCAACTGGTCTCCTTGGAAGGACAGGATTGTCTTTGTGTTAGAGGACCGCAAACTATGAGATATAGTTGAGGCTCATGTTGTTGTTCCTCCTAATACTACTCTCATATTGTTAGCAGAGTTCGGGATGTGGAAAAACATGACAAAGAGGACAATGTGTGATGCAGTGAGGGATCACATCATTCCCCACTTGACTGGGAAAGACTATGCATTTGATATGTGGGCATCTCTATGCAAGCTTTACCAAATCTATAACTAGAAATGAAAGACGGTTCTATTTGATCGGCTTAAGGGAATTCACATGCTCAAGTATGATTCAGTTACTTCTCACCTTGGTCGATATACCCAGATCTAAGATGATCTTAGAGTCGTTGGAGAGGTAGTAGACCCTAACTCTATGGTGAGGACCAAACCATGGGGTCCATTTTTTCATGGCATTGTTTCTAAAGAGATCATGCCCACTTGGGAGAGGATGTGGGATGATTTCATTCAGGAGGAGACTAGACTTACATCAGATACTTCTAGATAACAACAAACATTACAGGGTGATGAGGACTTTTCTCTTTGGAAAAAGGGTAAGAAGAAGACCATCAAGGGAGGTCGACAGGGTCCCAAGTTTGGGGCCCCACCACAGGGAGAGAGAAGTGGTGGGAAAGAGAGAGGCATGAGCACAATGAGATTCTTTGCTTGTAGAGATATGGGTCACTATGAAGGACAGTGTCCCAAGAAGAAGAAGAAGCAGTAGGATGATTCAACAACAACAACAGAGGAGCTTGAGTTAGAGTGTGAATTCACTACTTCTTTGTCAGTTGTCACACCATCTAGTTCCAGGTGGGGAGACAAAGTTGAGGAGGACCTATTGATTCATTGATGCAGGAGCATCGTAAGCAAGTGCGAGTGGAGGACAGTTGGATATACACTAGCGCACATTTTGAAGACATTTAAATTTCAAAAGAAGAACATCAATGTAATAGCTGGAAGGATGTAATTAATATTAAATGTTTTGGGGATTGTAATGCAGATCTTGAGTTTTTCTCTCATTTGTCAGTTGTAGGCATTTAATGTAATAAATGTAAAGTAGTTGTAGTCTTTAATTTTGATAAGATAGCTTAGAGTTGTAGGAGGGAAAACTCAAGAAATATCCCTCATATATATGGTATGATCATTCTCATCGTAATTAAGTTGTAGAGAAAGAGAGTATAGGAGAGAAGAGAAGGACAAATATTGTAGAAGTTGTTTGAGCAGATAGTTGTTACTATATAAAACCATGTACATAAGCACTTGAATTAATATAAGAATGCTTTGATCCAATTTCATGGTGTTGTTATGGTTACTGTTTTCATCTATTGAATGGTATGTTTACAGTTTGCTTATATGCTATGTTATGCATTTGTTTCAATGCTTTATGTGTATGATTTCATGTTGAATGTATGAATTTTGTGAGAGGGAGAGTATAAGTTTCAATTTCTCCTCATCCTGAGAATTCCTGCAAGGAGTGCAGTGAAGGTCCGCAAGGAGTGCGTTGACAAGATTCTGAGTTTTATCTCAGAAAAGCTCAAGAGAGATAGAGTTGTTCTTATACCAACATAAGTGCAAGTATAGCACAGAGCTTTGCAAGGTGTGCGTAGGCCAGGTTGAAGTCTTAGAATTTTCCAACCAAGTGAGTGGTTGAATAAGTTCTGTCGCAAGGAGTGCGCAGAGTTGGAGTGTTTGGATAACTAGAGGTTATTGTGAAGGCTACAAGGAGTGCATGCAGGATTCCTCAGAATCCTTGAGTTTGCAAAAAGAAGAAAGCTCAAGAAGGATAGAGACTTGGAAGGTTCAGAGGAAGGAAGAGGGTCGAAGTCACCTCGCAGAAATCAAGCTCCGGAGGAAAGATGTCAAGTTATTTGGTGAGGAACTATTGAGAGCCTGAATGGACGATGGAAATTCTCAGAGGGAGAAGCGTCGATACTCATGGACCATTAGATCCAGTGGACTTGCAGGGAAGTTAGGGCATGAGTCCTTAAACATTTGCAAGCTCAGGAGAGATAGTGGTCGTTATATCTGAAGGAGCGAGAGCCATTGATTGGGGGCTCCAAAATATCATAATTTCAGGAGTCGGGAGAGTGGAGGAACTTACTACCCAAAATTCGCGAGTCGCGAAATCCCGACTTCACGAGAAAAGGTATTTGCACTATTGGATAGTGGGGGGGAGGAATTAAGACCATCGATTTGGCATAAGCAGTCATCACGGTTTCTCATTTCTAGAGAGGGTCACTTCACAAACCCTCGACGCGCTCGAAGGTTGGGCCCGAGGTCGCAGTCGAGGGTCACATCAGTGAAGAATTTAAGGGATGAGCTAGGGACCGTTAGCCCATTTTGGGGTTTCGAGGATTGGAGGAGTTGGGGTGCCTCATAACGAAAGTCCCAAAATCATGAAACCCAATGCACCTTTTGGGGTTAAGTATGTGGTCGCGTCGGTGGTCATGAGGAGTAGAAGCTTGCCTCTAGTGCATGTTCGCACGGGCGGAGCATATCAAGGGAGACCTTTGATTATAAGTGTGAAGGTTTCCAGTGGGGACCAAGAAGTTGTTTTGGCTCGGGAATTAGAAGATCCAAAAGATTGGGAGGTCAACGGACCCTGCTAAGGTGGGGGTTGTGTCGGGTGGTATCAGAGCTAATAGCTTTTGTTTTCTATAGAGGGAAGACAGAGAACAGTTTTGATTGAATTCTACATGGACAGATTGAAACAATGTCGTTGAGGAGACGTCAAGAGAGACCCATGCTCAATCCATCCGTGGAAAGGGAGATGAGGGAACTTCATGCTTGATTGGATGTTATGGAGACAACATAGAGGTGAACACCTGATACTGGAGATATCAGTGAGGCCAAAAGTGAGAACAAAGGAGGATCCGAAGAAGAAGTTGTAGCTAAGGATGTTGTAGAGGAATGTCTATTTAAAACTGTTGCTAGAATAGGTTCTAGAGAAAAAATAGACATCCCGATTTATGAAGGAAACTTAGACATTGAGGAGCTGCTAGATTGGTTTAGAGCTCTAGATAAATACTTCGACTATGAGTATATCGAGGAAGATAAGAAGGTTAAGCACACTGTCACTAGACTGAAAGGGAATGCAACACTGTGGTGGGATGAACTACATGTTGACAGGCGTTGCAAAGCAAACAAAGAATCAAACGCTAGGACAGGATGGTCGCCAAGATGAAATCCAAATTCATACCCAAAGATTACCAAATCAATCTGTTTTGAAGAATGAAAAATTTGAGACAGAAGGGGATGACAGTGAAGGAATACACTGAGGAATTTTACAGGTTAAACATCAGAGCTGGTCATCGTGAGAGTGATGATGAAAAATTCGCCAGATACATGAATGGACTGAGATATGAGATTCAATATGAGATGAGCATGGTGAAAATCAGGAATGTAGAAGATTCTTATCAGATTGCTTCAAAGGCAGAAGTGAAATTGGCCCGAAAGAAAGGTCAAAGGGGCAGAGGTAGAAGTCAAAGTAGAGGCAAAGCAATTTCCCAGGACAAAGTACAGAAGCCCAAGGATGAAGAGAAGAAACCTCATAACCACCCAGAAAGGGGAGGAAGCTCACAAGGAGGATAGTACGTCGATAGGAACACTTTTCCTCAAGCAAGAGGAAGAGGAAGAGGCAGAGGAGGTGAAATAAAGTGTTTTTTTTCTGTGGAAAGATCAAACACAAATATTTTGAATGACCCGATAGAAAAAGAGATGGAGGAGGCGAAGCTCACATTTCAAAATAGCAAAGGAGAAATGTTGAGGCAGAATATGCAGAAGGTGGAAGATCCTTAATGATTAGGAAAATTCTCTTGAAGACAGAGAAAGAGATGGAGAATCCACTCCAAAGGAACAGTTTGTTTAGGACTGCTTGCAAGACCAAGGATAGGGTATGCAAGGTGATAGTTGACAGTGGAAGCACATATAATCTAGTATCCACAGAGATGGTGGAAAATATGGAATTGGAGACAGTTGCACATCCGAGCCCATACAAAATTTCGTGGTTTCAAAAAGGATATCAGGTAACAGTCACTAAACAATGTTTAGTTGAATTTAAGATATGGGGATACAGAGATGAGATCTTATGTGATGTTATTACCATAGATTTATGTCATCTTTTGTTGGGATGACTGTGGCAATATGACATAAACGTTATTCATGACTGAAGAAAGAACGCCTACACCTTGGAGAATAATGGTAGGACACATATGTTGCTTCCAAATGAAGACAATAAGGTGAAAGAAGAAACAAGCAATACTATACTTCTCATGAGTGGGAAGGAACTTATGGATGAAGTCAAGAAATATGAAGAAATGTAGTTTGTTGTGGTGAGAAAACCTAGAGTCATATTGACCAGTACTTCGGTAGATGATCTACCTGAGGAAATTCAGGAATTGCTGGAGAATTTCGTTGATATAGTGGTGGACGATTTACCTTGTTCGTTGTCGCCCATTAGAAGTATAAACCATCACATTGACCTTATACTAGGAGCGATTTTACCAAACAAAGCAGCGTATAGATTGACACCACAGGAGAATGAAGTGTTAATGTTTATGCCATTATTATAGTTCTTTGCATTTCAATAGATAAGAGCATAATAAGAACAAGATCACTGAGAAATACACATTCACATGAGACACAACATTTATCCTGGGAAACCCTCTGGGGGAAGAAAACCCAGCAAAAACTTCCTTATCTTAAATATCTTATACAATGTTCAAGAGATAACTCAAACCAATATAGAAAGTCCTCCCCAAGAGATGCGCCACCCTTCTTCTCCTCTCTCCAACTGGTAATTGCAGCTTGCCTCATAAGAGAATGAGCAAGTGAGTTGTGTGTTTGAAGTGAGGTGCTAGCCTCTTATTTATACAACACTGGCATGTGTGAAAGGTCACAACTGGCAGGGTCGACCTCTCACTCTGGGTGGGTAAACCCACCTTTAATTAATTCTAGGTCTTCCATAATAATTGTTGGGTCCGACTTCTTATTCTGCCCTTTATAATTGTCTGATGACCAATCCACAAAAGGGGATTTGGTCCTTATACAATTACCGACATGATTAATCCACAATGCGGATTAATCCAATAACAATAATAATAATAATGACATGATTAATCCGCAATGGGGATTTAATCCAATAATAATAAGAAT
>ML835114.1:21131-31491 GCA_009831015.1 Picea engelmannii
CTTATACAATTACCGACATGATTAATCCACAATGGGGATTAATCCAATAACAATAATAATAATAATAATGACATGATTAATCTGCAATGGGGATTTAATCCAATAATAATAAGAATGCTCTTCGCAGTTACATTATTTCAACATGAAGAGGTCAAGAAGCAAGTCCAGGATTTGATGGACAAAGGGTTGATTAGAGAAAGCTTGAGTCCATGTGTTGTGCCAACAATGTTAAGTCCGAAGAAGGATGGTGGATGGAGGATGTGTACAGACTCGAGGGCTATAAACAAAATCACCATCAAGTATAAATTTCCTTTATCCAGGATGGATGACTTGATGGATTGCTTGAGTGGAGCAAAGTTTTTTTCAAAAGTTGATTTGAAAAGCGGATATCATTAGATTAAAATGAGGGAAGGTGATGAATGGAAGACAATATTCAAGACGAATGAAGGATTGTATGAGTGGCTTGTCATGCCATTTGTATTGACGAATGCGCCGAGTACTTTCATGAGATTGATGAATGAAGTCTTGAAATATTTCATTGGGAAGTTTTTAATTGTGTATCTTGATGATATACTGATCTTCAGTAAGACCGAAGAAGAACATTTGAGACATTTAGCTTCAGTAATGAGGAGGTTGCAACAAGAGAAGTTGTTGATAAACATGAAGAAGTCGTCTTTCATGAAGACATAACTCATTTATTTGGGTTTCGTGATCTCTTCGAATGAGTTGAAGATGGATCCTGAAAAGGTAAAAGCAATCAAAGAGTGGTCGTCGCCAAGGAATATCTTTGAAGTCAAAAGATTCCATGGACTAGCCAATTTTTACAGGAATTTCATCTGAAATTTTAGTGGGATTTGTGCACCAATGATGGACATAGTCAAGAAGAGACATAAATGTTTTCTTTGGATAGAGGAAGTGGAGAAAAGTTTCAAGTTGTTAAAGGAGAAGATAACTGGACAACCAGTTCTGGTTCTGCCAGATTTCAGGAAAACATTCCAAGTAAGATGTGATGCAAGTGGATTTGCGACTGGAGCAGTCTTAAGTCAAGACAATAGACCAGTTGTATACTTTAGTGAGAAGTTGAATGATGCCAAGAGGAATTACTCCACTTATGATACAGAATTTTATGCATTCATACAAGTGCTGAAGAAATGGAGGCACTAACTGGTTCCAAAAGAGTTCGTTTTGTATAGCGATAACCAGGCCTTATGGTTTATAACTAGACAGGAGAAACTGAACCAGAAACATGCAAAATGGGTTGAATTTATGCAGAACTTTATGTTTGTTATAAAGCACATTTCTGGAAATGCTAACAAGGTTGTTGATGCATTGAGTAGGAATTGTTTGATTCTGCAGGAGTTTCGAGTGAAGGCCTTAGGTTTTGATAGCCTTAAGAAAATGTACAGAGATTATTTAGATTTAAAGGATGCTTATGAAGCACGTGAGAATCCTATTCTGAGAGATAGAAGACAATGGATTGAATATTTAATTTAGGATGTACTATTTTTTAAAGGAAATCAGTTGTGTATCCCAAAGAGTTCTATGAGAGAAAACCTTTTAAAGGAAAAACATAGTGGGGGATTGGTTGGACACTTCGACCATGATAAAACATTTGTGCAACTGAAAAGTTTGTATTATTGGCCATGGATGAGGATGGATGCCAAGAAATTTGTCAACATATGTAGAATCTGCCAGCACGCAAAGGGGAAAAGACAGAATACAGGGTTGTATCAACTATTGTCAATACTAGAGAGGCCATGGGATGCGGTAAGCATGGATTTTGTGTTAGGAATGCCAAGGACACATAGAGGTTGTGATTACATATTTGTGGTAGTCGAAAGATTCTAAAAATTGGCACATTTCATTCCATGTCAAAAAACCAGTGATGCAACACACATTGCAAATCTGTTTTTCAAAGAAGTTGTTCGACTTCATGGTTTACCCAAGAGTATTGTTTCAGACAGAGATACCAAATTTGTTGGTCATTTTTGGAGGAGACTATGGAAGAATCTGGGGACAAATCTATTTTTTATCTCATCATATCACCCTCAGACGGATGGACAAACTAAGGAAGTAAATCAAATTTTGGGAGACTTATTGAGGAGTTTAGTAGTTGAACATCATAGCCAGTGGGACTAGATTCTGCCACAAGCGGAATTTGCATATAACGAATCACCTAATCGGAGCATAGGACAGAGCCCATTATAGATAATGTATGGAATGCAGCCAATGGGAGTATCTAAGTTGAGAGAGTTAGAGTAGAAGGAGTTCAGGAGTGATGGAGCGGAAGATTTTGCAGCAGAGATGCAGGAGATCCACATTAAGATTAAAGAGCGGTTGCAGAGTTCCAACCAGGAATACAAGCACAGAGAAGATCAACACAAGAGAGAGCTTCAATTCGAAGTGGGAGATTTGATCTTATCACATCTAAGAAAAGAAAGGTTCCCAAGAGGAACGTATAATAAACTGAAGAAGAAAAAGATAGGACCGTGTAAAATCTTGCGGAAATTTGAGGCAAATGATTATGAGATAGAACTGTCAGATGGTGTGGGCATATCACCCATATTCAACATAGAAGATATATACTCTTACAAAGAAGATGAAGCGAGAGGAGAAGAGAATCAAAAGGAATTTCAGTGGGTCAAACAGATGCATGTAGCTGAAAATCCGCAGATGAAAAATACCATTGATCAGAGAGTTGGTAAGAAAACCCAGAGGAAGACATATTTTGAATATTTGATAAAATGGAAGGGACACCCGATTGAGGATGCCGGTTGGGAAAGTGAAGAAGATATCCAAAAACATGGACAGATGGTGCAGGAGCTCATGGACAGGAGTCCATGAATTTTTCAGCCAGAGGAGTATGATGTAGGAGCATTGCAAGAAAGTGCGAGTGGAGGAAAATTGGATATACACCAGCATGCATTTTGATGACATTTAAATTTCAAAAGAAGAACTTTAATGTAATAGCCGGAGGGATGTAATTACTCTTAATGTTTTTGGGTATTGTAATGTAGATCTTGAGCATTGCACTCATCTGCCGGTTGTAGGCATTTAATGTAATAAATGTAAAGTAGTTGTAGTCTTTAATTTCGATAAGATAGCTTAGAGTTGTAGGAGGGAAAACTAAAGAAAGCTCCCTCGTATGTATGGTATGATCATTCTCATTGTAATTAAGCTTTAGAGAAAGAGAGTATAGGAGAGCAGAGAAGAACAAAGAATGTAGAAATTGTTTGAGCAGATAGTTGTTACTATATAAAACCATGTACATAAGCACTTGAATTAATATAAGAATGCTTTGATCCAATTTCATGGTGTTGTTATGGTTACTGTTTGCATCTATTGAATGATATGTTTACAATTTGCTTATATGCTCTGTTATGCATTTGTTTTAATTCTTTATGTGTATGATTTCATGTTGAATGTATGAAGTCTGTGAGAGGGAGAGTATAAGTTTCAATTTCTCCTCATCTTGAGAATTCCTACAAGGAGTGTAGTGAAGGTCCACAAGGAGTGCGTTGACAAGATTCTGAGTTTTATCTCAGAAAATATCAGGAGATATAGAGTTGTTCTTATACCAATAGAAGTGCAAGTATAACACAAAGCCATGTAAGGTGTGCGCAGGCCAGCTTGAAGTCTTAGACTTTTCCAACCAAGTGAGTGGTTGAAGAACTTCTGTCGCAAGGAGTGCGTAGAGTTGGAGTGTTTAGATAACCATAGGTTATCGTGAAGGCTGCAAGGAGTGCATGCAGGATTCCTCAAAATCCTCGAGTTTGCAACAAGAATAAAGCTTAGGAATGATAGAGACTTGGAAGGTTCAGAGGAAGGACGAGGGTCGAATTCACCTCGCAGAAATCAATCTCAGGAGGAAAGAGGCCAAGTTATTTGGTGAGGAACTATTGAGATCTTGAACGAACGATGGAAATTCTCAGAGGGAGAAGTGCCAATACCCATGGACCGTTAGATCCAGTGGAGTTGCAGGGAAGTAAGGGCATGATTCATTTAACATTTGCAAGCTTAGGAGAGATAGTGGTCGTTAGATATGAAGGTGTGAGAGCCGTTGATTGGGTGCTCCGAAATATCGACATTTCGGGAGTCGAGAGAGTGGAGGAACTTGCTACCCAGAAGTCATGAGTCGCGAAATCTTGACTTCGCGAGAAAAGGGATATAGAACGTCGAATTGTGAGGGGGAATTAGGACCGTTGATATGGCATAAGTGGTCATCGCAGTTTCTCATTCCAGGAGAAGGGGAGAGGGTCACTTCACAAACCCCCGACACACGAAGTCCCGACACGCTCGAAGGTTGTGTTAGCACTTTGTAATTTGCCCAAGGCTGTGAGGTAGTCACAGAGGCAACATCAAAACCACTTCGAGTCTTGGATCTAGCCCTCCAAGACTCAGAGAGGGATCTCTCTGTCCGATATAGCTTTGTTTGAAAAGGATATTAGGCTAGTTAATGAAAATGATGGGCTTTGTTGTCAAAGTGTTTTTGAATTGGTTGAGACAGTCAACTCCTCCATTGGTCCATGGGGTCTGTAATAAATTAGGAATGAAATACAGCCATAAACGAGGAAAGAGGACTTCCACAGGGCGAGATGATATACTCACTGGATCTTTTGCAGCTTAAATGATGGACAGAAGAAAGGGTGAGAAGGATAAATTCGACTAAGAAGCAGTTAAGAATTCCTTAATCGAAAACATCAGAAGATAAACATTTAAATCTTTTAGAATCGGAAACAGGGTATCAGAGATAAATCCTGAGACATACGTTACTCTTAAAGATTAGTTTTAGAAAAACAAGATGATTACAGAGCAAGAAAACATTTAACTGAGAAAATCACATCACCAGTAAACATACGCAAGAATCCTGTAAAGTGCCTTCCTTTCATTAATGGCAGATCTCTTCAAAAATGTCACAGCTTGATAGCCACAGGGCGTGAAGATCCAACCCTTTTACATTAAAATAATCTCAATAAATAATACAGATCGTCTCCATCAAGTTCGGAAGTTGGTTTAACAGCCTCGGCCAAAAATAGCCACCACTCCCACAAAATTCGGAGTCTTCTGCCATGAAAAATGGACCGTTTTTCTGCGAAACAGGGGTCTGATCAGACGTGATTCTCTCTTCAATGATGACACCTGGGTGAAAAATTAAAGAGGTTATTGTATATGGGCATGTTCTGGACAAAAACCTCTTTCGGTTTCGTTGAATTCGTCCCCAGCTTGCCGTGACAACTCCTGAAAGATCGGGACTGAAACGGAAAATGGAAAATCTGGAAAAATAGGCCTCGAAGATGTCTTCGATGCTCTCTGCTCGTGACCCCGTTGCAAAAAAATAAATAGGTTTTTGTTCCTCAGCCCGTGATGAGAAAAAACCTCTCTTGTATTTTTAAAATCCGTCTCCGTTTGCCCAAAACTTGACCTGGAAGATGACATGGTAAAAATAGGCAAAAATGGTAAATTTTGAAAAAAAGTGGTTTTTTGGCGGGAGGGCGGTATTCTGGACCCCCCCCCCCCTTCATTAAATGTAGACCGCCCGGGGGGGTCCGGAATTTAACCTAGGCCGTGGATTTCGGTGCTCAAATATGGGCCGTTCAGATTGGCTCGATGGTTATTTACGATTCCGGACCCCCCACCTCGTTAAAGCTCGAAAGGTGAGGGGGGCTCCGGAATTTATTTGGAGCGTTGATTATATTAAGGGTATGGTGGATGGGGGGCGCACTTGCAAGGAGATGTGCGTGGGTTTTGGGGGTAGTGGATGGTGAGGTGGGGTGACGTGAGGGGGGGTGGGTGAGTGGAAAGTGATGTAAGGTGGGTGGAGGGTGATGTAAGCGAGGTAGAGGGTACGTGGGGGTAGGACTTAGGAGGGGGATGAGTGGAGTGACGTGAGGGGGAGGGGACTTAGGATAGGTTAGTGTAGTTTTATTTTTAATGTTTTTAATATTTTACATTTTTGTGTTTTTTTTTTAATGCTTTTTCATATGTTTTTAAATGTTTTTAATATTTTTAATTTTTTATTATATTTTGGTTTGTTTTATTGTATTTATAATATAATGATTTTTATACATATTTTTTTATATTTTTATTAAATATATGTTTTTTATGTTTTTATTAATGTTTTATTTAATATTTTGTTTTATATTAAATTTAAAACTAACTTAGTTACTAACATAGGTTCTTAACTTAATTAATAATTAATTAATGATTAATTAATTATTAAATAGTCATTTATTAATCAATTTTAACCTAGCCTAACTTTATTTAATCTAACTGGGATTATTAACTTAATGTTTTTATCCTAAGTCCATTTATTCAGGGATAGAAGGCGGGCGAGATGTGGCCAATGGGGCAACATGACAAGGGAGTGAGGGCGCAACGTGGATGATGGATGCGATAGGGTGATGGGGGATTGAGCGAAATGGATGGAGGGAGGAAATGAAATCAACCGAGCCATACTTCGTCATCACAGGAGAAAATTCCAAATCAACAGTCGAAGAATCGATTCGCCTATAATTATAGGACCCCAACATAGGCTCCACCTGGGGATGGCAGCTTCTTTCAGGAGGTGTCAAGAACCACAGACTTCTGAACATGCAGACCAAAGCTTTATCCATTGGGCTGATCCGAAAAACTTATTCTGCAACCTGTACATGTTTTGATCTTTGCAACTGCAATGAAATCAAATGAACACTGCTGAAAAAGAGATGCTCAGAATGCTGAGCTTATTCACATCCTCCTACCTACCCTATGCTACTGATAATTTCATCATTCTAAATGATACAATAATGCCAGTGCAGCCAATCAAGTAGTTGATTTAGTGGCTCTGTTCTTTCACTGTCCGTGATGAAACTCAGAAATGAGTCTGTTACTCGTGCTTGAGAGTAACTTCCACCCTGCTTTCCCTTGCATAAGATTTGATCAACCCAAACAATAGGAAAAACACTGGCAACAGAAAAACATCATGTATTAAAGAATTTCTCCATATAGGTAGCTACAGGATTAGTATAGGTTTGGCCCATCTTTTGATTTTCAACTTCAAACAACTCAACATCAAGACTCAATTTTTCAGCTATGCATTCTGTGCTTTTCAACACTTCTTCATACGATTGTGGATGCTCTGATGGTTTGTGAAATGATGTCTCTGCTGCAAAAAACAAAGAATTTGATTGCCTGGCCATGTCAATATCATAACAACATTTTATCTCATGACTGGAGAATGAAGAATAATTTTGGCCACACAGGCCATCCAACTGATCAGCTATTGGATCCTGAAAAGACTGACAAGACTGTTGCATTGACTCAAATGAAATTTCTTGACCCTTTATGCACTTATCCTTCAACAATTGCCCAAGAGTCTCCTTCAAAACTTGAAAAGATTTAAAGCACAATGGTACAGAGTTATTTTGGATTAACTCGGAATTTGCCTCAGGCTCTAAGCTATCATCAAGAATTTGAAAATCAATGTAAGTCACGGGCTGCGATTCTGGGTTTAGAACAACCTCCATATCCTTAATGGTATCATCAATTGATTGATCAGAAACGTTTATGTCTTCACTATTTACAACTGACATAGAATTTATTTTCAGAAATTGAAAAGATGGGCAACATAAGGACAAAGTGTCTTCACTTACTCTGGCATTTTCTGCACATTCCTCATCGCTGTCATGACTGTTGTGCAAGGGCTGATAGTCGCATCTGAACGGTAAACGATCTTCTTCCTGCCAATGACATGCTGCCACCTTCTCTGAACATACAACCTCTATTTCAGCTTCATGATCATCATCATACTGATCCCACTTGGGTGGACAATCCAAGTAAGGAATGTCGTCAAGCATGCACATCATATTAGCTGGTCGTTCCTCCACAAGTTGAGATGGAGCTTCATATTTGACTGTGCTGTGAATTGAATACATGAACGAATCATTATTCAAACCATGGTACCCAGGATTTGCAGAAAAATGTTTGGAGACTGTGACAGTGTCTTTCTCTGAAATCAATGGAACATGGGATCTTTGGGCAACAAGCTCATATTTTATGTTAATCTTCTGCATCATCTCTTCAATGGCATTGACCAAAATCTCCAGTTTATCTTCTGAAGACTTCAACTGCTCCATTTCTTTGTCCTTTAACTGTGACCTCTTGATCAACAAGTTGGTCTCCACATCAACTGCAATGCTCTGCATTTCTTCAAGGGTTGTAGTATTCCTTTCTCTTAATTGGAATGCCATCTCAGGATCAAAGGCATCTGGGTAATGCAAATGAGCTGACCCTGGGGGTGGCCTTATATCAGCAGGTATTGCATGATAAACTTTATTGAATCTGGCTGAAAACTGTTGTATTGTCTCCCCTGGCTTTCTTTTCAAGTGTTCATACTCTTCTAGGATGAGGAAAACATTTCCCCTGTTCACCCACCTATCTAAGAACACTTGCATGAACTGATGAAAATTTATGATGCTTGCTACTGGAAGGTTCTTAAACCAATCTTTAACTTTAACTCCCAGAGACAGAGAAAACATCCTAATACAAACATCATCATCTTCAACCTCATAAAGGTCAAGGAAATCCTCAAGGTTTTGAATATGCTTTTCAGCAGTGATCTTCTCATTTTCTCCATCAAACCTAGGCAGATTATTAATGTAATTGACAGGGAGGTCATGGAGAATAGGAGGCAAATCTAGAGGCTTGTATCGGTCTGGGACTTTTGCAAGCACAGGAGATGGAGCAAGGGGCTTATAACCATCCAGAGGTTCAACAAGAGTAGGAGACAAAGCAGGAGGCTTATGTCTCACTAGGGTTTCTACAGGTGCCTCTGGGATGTGCAAAGGTGTATGAGCATGTACATAATCTACAGTTGGGGGTATGATCTCTTGAGACTCATCAATTGACTGATGGTCAAAATACTCTTCAACAATATACTTCTGACCAGGCTTAGAAAAAGACAAGACATGATTGCAGATAAAGCCAAATATGTCTTGAATGCAATTCGAGCTTGAGTACCTGGTCTTTCTTGGCTGCTTGGCCATGCTTAAGGTTCTTCCTCCAGTGGAGTCTTCGAGTGGGCACTGTCTGGAGCTGATTGGAGTCGCCAGGTGAATGATATCAGCCTTCTTGTGTCTGGTCACTGTCCACCATCAGTGATCAGAGCTGGAGCTTGAAGTGTAGTAATGAGAAAAGGTTCCCCAGTGGAGTCGCCATTATGTTAGCACTCTGTAATTTGCCCAAGGCTGTGAGGAAGTCACAGAGGCAACATCAAAACCACTTCGAGTCTTGGATCTAGCCCTCCAAGACTCAGAGAGGGATCTCTCTGTCCGATATAGATTTTTTTGAAAAGGATATTAGGCTAGTTAATGAAAACGATGGGCTTTGTTGTCAAAGTGTTTTTGAATTGGTTGAGACAGTCAACTCCTCCATTGGGCCATGGGGTCTGTAATAAATTAGGAATGAAATACAACCATAAATGAGGAAAGATGACTTCCACAGGGTGAGATGATATACTCACTGGATCTTTTTCAGCTTAAATGATGGATAGAAGAAAGGGTGAGAAGGATAAATTCGACTAAGAAGCAGTTAAGAATTCCTTAATCGAAAACATCAGAAGATAAACATTTAAATCTTTTAGAATCGGAAACAGGGTATCAGAGATAAATCTTGAGACATACGTTACTCTTAAAGATTAGTTTCATAAAAACAAGATGATTACAGAGCAAGAAAACATTTAACTGAGAAAATCACATCACCAGTAAACATACGCAAGAATCCTGTAAAGTGCCTTCCTTTCATTAATGGCAGATCTCTTCAAAAATGTTACAGCTTGATAGCCACAGGGCGTGAAGATCCAACCCTTTTACATTAAAATCATCTCAATAAATAATACAGATCGTCCCCATCAAGTTCGAAAGTTGGTTTAACCACCTCGGCCAAAAATAGCCACCACTCCCACAAAATTCGGAGTCTTCTGCCATGAAAAATGGACCGTTTTTCTGCGAAATAGGGGTCCGATCAGACGTGATTCTCTCTTCAATGATGACACCTGGGTGAAAAATGAAAGATTTTATTGTATATGGGCATGTGTTGGACAAAAACCTCTTTCGGTTTCGCCGAATTCGTCCCCAGCTGGCCGTGACAACTCCTGAAAGATAGGGACTGAAACGAAAAATGGAAAATCTGGAAAAATAGGCCTCGAAGATGTCTTTGATGCTCTCTGTTCGTGACCCCGTTGCAAAAACAGAAAGAGGTTTTTGTTCCTCAGCCTGTGCTGAGAAAAATCCTCTCTCATATTTTTAAAATACGTCTCCGTTTGCCCAAAAATTGACCTGGAAGATGACATGGTAAAAATAGGCAAAAATGGTAAATTTTGAAA